>CAUYRB010010670.1:0-12459 GCA_963574695.1 Propithecus perrieri | reverse complement strand
GTATTAATTCACCATTTTTTTTTTTTTGAGACAAATTCTCACTGTGTTGCCCAGGCTAGAGTGCCGTGGAGTTATCCTCGCTCACAGCAACCTCAAACTCCTGGGATCAAGCGATCCTCCTGCCTCAGCCTCCCGAGTAGCCGGGACTACAGGCATGCGCCACCACACCAGCTAATTTTTTTCTATTTCTATAGAGACGGGGTCTCACTCTTGCTCAGGCTGGTCTTGAACTCCTGGACCCAAGCAATCCTCCCACCTTGGCCTCCCAGAGTGCTAAGATTACAGGCGTGAGCCACTGTACCTGGTTTTTTAAAATTTTTTAAGAGATGGTGTCTCTCTCTGTTGCCCAGGCTGGACTGTAGTGGTGCGATCATAGCTCGCTGCAGCCTCGAACTCCTGGACTCAAGTGATCCCCCTACCTGAGTGATTTTTATTACACCTAAGCCCAAGATTACTACTGACTTCTGTCAACATGCTACCAAGTCCCAAGTTTTAGGTCAAGACTTGGCATCTAGCACCATCACAATCTGAACCCAATAGGATTTGCTCTAATTATTATTTTTAATTGATAAATAGTTGCTACAATTACTATGCAATTAAAAACCAGCTCAAGCATTTTCTCCCCTTTGAAGGTATACCTGCACACTTCCTCCCCACCCCGTGAGCTCTCTCATCCTCTGTATCCATATTTTCAAAGTGAGACTAAGAACAACATCTTCATGAGTTTATCTGAGTGCAGTTGAGATAGTCTGCACACAGCCCTTGGTACATTGGTACATGATATGTGCTCAAATAATATTAATGATTTTCCCTGCTTCCTTTCTACTTCTAATTTTGGAGGTACAGAACTTGTAACTCACCTGGATTCTTGACTCTTCAGTGTTGATTTCTAAAGCAAGTCTTTGTTTGGTAGCATAACCTGGGTAAGGTTTTTGATTGAAGGCATCGATGAGGATTTTCAATTGATCATCTGTGAATTTGGTGCGACTGCGCCTATAATTTGTTACCACGTTTTCTATGGAAAGATTAGGAGAGATAAAGCATTTAATAGGCTAGTTCGTATGTTCAAACTTCAGGTTCAAGCTAGTCTCTCATTTTCTCTTCCTGTTTGGAATCCACCGGAACCACTGGAGAGCTGCCTTCAGACAAGTACACAGTCCTCAAACACACAAGGGTGATTTCTCAACTTCTACAGTTGATTTGGAGGCCATGACTGGGAAAAGTCAGGGTCCTCTTTTTTGAAAAACTGTAGAAGACTGATGTGTTCTGTTCATCTGGACTGGAAACAATACGAGTCAAGAAAATGCATGTAATTTATTATTACAGTGATGAACCTACAGAAGTTAAGAGCTTGTGATACAGGTGCCAATAAACCCTTTTCCATTTTTCTAGTCAAAATTCCTTGGTATATACATTTTTGTTTTGACCTCCATTGCTCAATAGCAGGCAAACAGTGTCAGTTTCCAAGACATTTAAAAAACACTACATGGAGAACAAAATTAATTGAAAAAGGAATATCATACTTTCGGTAGAATCTTCCAATAGGAAAAAATACCACATTACATAATTTTAGAGATAGGACATCTTGAAATAACCAAATCTGAGCTGAGTGCAGTGGCTCATGCCTGTAATCCTAGCACTTTGGGAGGCTGAGGCAGGAGGATTGCTTGAGCCGAGGAGTTCAACAACAGCCTGAGCAACATAGCAAGACCCCATCTCTACAAAAAAATTTTTACAAGCTCTATAAATTGGATCCTACAATCCCCCTTCAGCCCTAAACTCTTAAGTACACATACAAGGATTTCCAGACCAGCTCTCTTGGAGTTTGGTGAAGGAATAAGCAAATTAGGACCTTTTGGGACACTGACAGGTTGAAGTTGGGCTGGGAGGAGGAGATAAACAAGAGATAGAGAGAGATATGAAGGACAAAAAGGGAGGGAGGCAAAGAGATAAAAGCCGAGTAAGATTTTTCTCTTCAACCCAGGATCTGTCTCAGCCCAGTAAGCTAAATTTCCTTGAGAGCAGCATTGGAGGAAGTTCATCTCTGACTCCAGAGCACAGGGCTTGGCACAGCGGAGCTGCTTGGTAATTCCCCTCCTAGGTCTGTGCCCCAGAGGAACCCTGACACCTGCACACACAAGTAGTGCAAATGTGTAGTTGCTGCCATAGCATTTGTGACAGTGAACATTTTAAATGTCCATCAACAGGAAACTGCATTTTCAGACAAAAATCTCAACAGGATATTGCTTTAGAATTCCTTTAGATTTATAGAAGATGCAAAGATAGTATGAGTAGTCTCCATGTATGCCCTATTCTATAGGACCTACATACCTTAATAATAGTTTTCCCTATTATTAACATTTTATATTAGTATGGTAGGCTTGTCACAACCAATGAAGCAATATTGGTGCATTATTAGTAACCAAAGTCCATACTTTATTCAGTTTTTTGGTTTTGTTTTTCCCTAATTTCCTTTCCACCCCAGGATGCCACCCAGGACACCATGGTACATTTAGTGATCATGTCTCTTTGGGCGGCTTTGGCTGACAGTTTCCCACAGACTTTGTCCTTGACAACCCTGACTGTTTTGGGGAGTATGGATCAGACATTTATAGAATCCCAACTGGGGCCTGACATTTTTCTCATGATCAGACTGGGGTTACGGTTTTTGAAGGCAATCCGAAAACTTACGAAAATATACTCAGGAGAATAAAGATTCACAAAGCAGATAGATTTATACACCCAGATGAAACAACAGAGTAGTACAAAATAATTTTTTTCTATGGTACCCATATGAAAACAGAGAAGTAGACAAGTGGAATCCAAATTGGGATAGCCGTAGCCTCCAAAATTAGTGGGAAATAAAATGGTTTAGTATATGAAAAAAACGGCCAGGCACAGTAGCTCATACCTGTAATCTAGCACTCTGGGAGGCTGAGGTGGGAGGATCACTTGAGGTCAGGAGTTCGAGACCAGCCTGAGTCAGACCGAGACCCTGTATCTGCTAAAAATAGAAAAAATTAGCTGGGCGTGGCGGCGCATGCCTGTAGTCCCAGCTACTCAGGAGGCTGAGGCAGGGGGATCACTTGAGCCCAGGAGTTTGAGGTTGCTGTGAGCTAAGCTGATGCCATGGCACTCTAGCCTGGGCAAAAGAGGGAGACTCTGTCTCAAAAAAAGAAAAAAAAATGAAGTTGGGCTACACAATATACAGTAAATTAAATACTTTGATTGTTGTTAGGATTCAAATAAAAATAAATGCCAAACAAAAACATGTGAAAGGTAAAAATATATGAAAGATGATGTATGAGAAAACCTATGATACACTGAGATAGAAAAGGGTTACTTAAGAAAGATTTCAAGATGCATAATAGGAAAATTGTTGGAATTTAAAGATATAATTGAAAGCTTTGTTGCAAAAGTTAGAAAGTTGGGTAAAAATCAAATGCTTGCAATGATGGGGGTGGTGGTGAAGGCAGAGCCGGAGAAATTTAGTCTAGATAATCAGGCAAGGAGGCTATGCTTACAGAAATTGTGTATAAGAAATTATAATGCTGCCACCTATATCTCACACATATCTCCATGATATATTTAGGAGGATGCCGTTTGTAATAGCAAGTAGTTGAAGCAACTTAAATGTTCATCACTAGAAGACTGGAAAAATAAGATGTGGTATATGACACTTCAGTAAACTGGCACATGATGAATTTTATGCATAAGACCAAAATAATGGGGAAAAATTACAGAGAAAAGATAGATTGATTGAAAACATACCGTAATAAGTCAAGCAAAGCAGACATAGAGTGAGGTTTATGGGACAATATTATTTCTTTAAATTAAAAATGTATATACTTACACCAGCATACATAAAAAAATCAAATTACACAGTAAAGATTTTGGGTATTTTACTGTATGTAATTATATCTCAATAAAAAATTAGAGGAAAACAATTTATTCAGTCTATCTAAATATAATATCTAAATGAAATAAATTACACAAAACCATGCTGTCTACTTGTGAGTAGGCACATGTACCTAAAGGACGGCTGATGTGATACGATGGATGAATTCCTGGGGGTGAAGTGGACGGGAAAGGGAATGGTTGGGGATGAAGTAGATAAAGACAAACCCTGCAGGGCAGAGTGGCCTTGTGCAGATCTACAACAGAGGTTCATAAACGTTAGGAGTATAATTCACTCGATTGTATGTGACCGAAGATTAGATAAAAAATAAACTTGAAAATCGTTGTACAGATTTTTCTCTAGAAAATTTCCTTAGATCAGTAACTCTCAAATGTTTTGGTCTCTATTCCTTTACATTCCTAAATTTAATGCATACTCAAGGAGATTTTGTTTTACCTGATTAAAAATTTTAAAATGAGGACACTTAATTTATTTTAAAATATTAATAAACTCATTACATTTTAACGAAAATGACACATTTTGATAAAAACGACAGGTTTCCAAAACAAACAACAATTACTGAGATAGGTGGCATTGTTTTACATTTACACAAATCTCCTTAATGTCTAGCTTAGTAGAAGAGAGCTGGATTCCTACATTTGCTTCTGCTTTTGATCTGTTGTTGTATGTTCTTTTGGTTAAAGTGTATGAAGTAAATCCAGTCTCATGCAGATATGTAATTGGTAGAGAGTTCTATTTTAACAGCCATCCAGAAAACTGACAGTTTTCTTTTTTGATTCTTTGTTAAAACTCAACAAATTTCTTAAACATTTTTAAAGGATAGTTTCCTCGTGGAGTCTGAAAACATCAGTGAACTTTTCCTACTGTGTTATATTAAAATGCATTTGTCTATCTGGCATTTTGAAGGGATCTTTTATCTATGCATGGTTTTGTCTCATGCACTGATAATTTAAAATTATGGTTTACTGGTTCTGCAAATCCTTCAAAAATTGACATTTCATTTTATAGTAACAAGAAATCACATCCATGCCACTGATTTCATCAGAAAAGTCCTAAGAGTATTGGGACTTTGTCAAGCTCACAGTGGCAGATGAAAGTTTCCAAAATTCTAATTTTCTTATGAAATCTTGAATTTTACCACTAGTTTGCCAGTTGTTTTCAGGGAAACTATAGCCTTGCTTTGTTCATTTTTAAATAAAAATGCGTGTCTTTTATCCAAGTCTGAATAACTATAGTTTGTCAGTCATTCTTTCAAGTAAAAATGATGTTCCATGAACAAAGAGGCTAGTTATGCTAGCAACTCAACAATTATATAAAATGTGCTATTTAAAGATCCAGACTTAATAAAATCAATAATTGTTACTGCTTCGTCAAGGACATTCCTGTGTAAAATTTGGTTTTTTTTTTTTCTTGCACTGAAAGAATGAAGGTAACTACGGTAACTACTAGCACAGTTTAGAACCACTGTTTTGATTTGTACGGAGGTGCCAAATGCCAAAAGATTTGTACACCCTTGTTTTTGCATCATCAGTGCAAGTATAAACACACTGAAAACGAAGATAATATCTTGATATAATTAGGAAAATTGTCTCTGCCTTGTAGTCTCCTGGACAGGTGCCCTAGAGAAAATTCGTTCTTCCATATATTTCTAATAACACTATCCCTTTCCAAATTTTTTTTTTCAAGACAGGGTCTCATTGTCACCCAGGCTGGAGTGTCGTGGTGTGATCACAGCTCACTGCATCCTTGAACTCCTGGTCTTGGCTTCCCGAGTAGCTGGTACTACAGGCTTTCGTACCACCGAGTCCAGCTAATTTTTCTATTTTTAGTAGAGATGGGGTCTCGCTCTTGCTCAGGCTGGTCTTGAACTCCTGGCCTCAAGCAATCCTCCCACCTCGGCCTCCCAGAGTGCTATTAATAGGATTTCTGGTGTGAACCACAACGCCCGGCCTGCCCTGATGCTTCGAGAAATTGATCATATCTGGTTTATTTAGGCAACCTCAGAAGACCACTCCTAAATCTATTTTGTTCTTTTTCCCAACTTCACTTTTCTGGAGTCAAAAAAAAAAAAACCTGAATATTATTTTTTTTGTCTTTGTTTCAATTCTAATTTCTAACCCTTCACCTCCAGGAAGGACTAAATAGGTCCTGCTGGGATAAACTAGAATATTTTCATCTAATTTTTCAATTGTTCAAAAAATATCAGGCACCTATTAAAAGCCAGACCCTATTCTAGGCATAGTAAGCAAAACGGTTAAGATATCTTTGACTTTCTGGAGAGACAAGAGATAAAAAGCAAACAAGCATAAAGTACAACATATCAGATGGTGACTATTTCCACGGCAAGGAAGAATGAAGTGGGGAAAATAGAGGTGAAGTCACCATTTTTTTTTTTTTAGTATCACCTACTATTTCTAGAAAGAGATCACAATTTCAAGTCAGTGGTTAGGGAAGGGCTCATAAGAGAGTGACATAAGCTAAGTCATGAAGCAGATTAAAGAGTGAGCAACGTTGGCCTTTGGGAGAGGCACATTGCTGGAAGTTAGCACAACAAACACAGAGGCCCTGGGCTGGGAGCCTGCCCATCCTACTCAAGGTACAGGAAGGAGACCAGAGCGTCTGGAGAATTCCTGAAATATTTGGAAGTTAAAAGTCGACAGAATTTGACCCTTTCTCAGTTCATCTCCACCCCCCTGGATTACTGTGATGTCCTTCTAACTGAAATATTTGGAATTTGAAGTCAACAGAGCGTCCAGCCTGGCTGGATGTATGTTATGAGGGAAAAACTGGATTCCAGCATGTTTCCTAGACGTCAGCCATGAGCAACTGGTATTTCCTGAGCTGGAGAAAGCAGTGGGAGGAATCATTTAGATGTGAACATCGGGAGTCTGGTTTGGGACAAGGTTGAGTTTGAGATGCCCGACAGAGACAGTGAGGCAGTTAGATAGACAATCCCAAGGTTCAGGAGAAGAGTTCAGCCTGGAGAGAGAAATCTGTAAACTGCCTTGATTCTAAAGGCACTCTGATCTCCGAACTTTGTGCTGCCTGCCATAGTTCCTTTCCTTCAGTGTCTCTCTCCCTCTCCTCCTTTCCATCTGCTCCTTCCTCCCCTCTTCCTTCCTGAGGCAAAAATTTGTCTTTAGTTCTTGAATATCTGTACCTTTCTAAAATTCCCCGTGCTCGAGTGCGCAGAAAACAGCATATTTTCATAACATCATGTCAGAGAAACTGGTTTCCCCTTACCCTAGTACCGTAGTTTAAAAGTTAAAAAAATGAAACTCCCACGATTCTGATAAACCCATCAGGTTTTTAAGCCCAATTTCCTCTCCAAACCAACAAAAGTTCAGTCATGTGTGAAGGAAACTTACTGCTCGCAGAGCCGTCCTGGGCCATGCTGAAGGAGAGACCTGGAGTCTGAACCTCTCAACAACGAATCGTTGCCACGGAGCCCGCTTTTATATGACCAGCCCGATAGTCCCACCCATTAATTTGATCATTTGGATAATTCTCAAGCTCGTCTTTACCAATCACATCATTTCTTAGTAACATGCATTTTTTTAAAAAGTGTAAACAGCATAGTACTCACAAATTTTGTTCTTGTAATGGTTTACTGTAGGGATTGGTGTAAATTATTAAATATCAGTTGAGAAAAAGGAGTCCTATCTGGTCTTTTTTAGGGTCTTCAGGTGGTCTGATTCAAGAATCAGCTGTTAGTGATGGATTGTGAGCTCTGTGGAGAGGCTAGTTAAGCTAGTTAAGTTAGACTTAATGGGTAAAGTCTGAGAGAACAAACAATAGTTTAGGAAGGGGGTCATTTTGCAAGGCCAATTACAAGAGTACAGACATCTCTTTCACATACCGATTTCATTTCCCGTGGATTATTCCCAGAAGGGGGGTTTCTGGATCACATGGTAGTTCTATTTTTATTTTTTGAGGAAACTTCATACTGTTTTTCATAATGGCTGAACGAATTTACAGCTCCATTAATGGTATACAAGGGTTCCCACATTCTCACCACACTTATCTTTTGTCTTTTTGGTCAAGATTTTTCCCTATGTTTTTCCTAGTAGTTTCACAGTTTGGGATCTTATGTTGAAGTCTGTAACTCATTTTGAATTGATTTTTGTATGTAGTGTGAGATAAAGGTACAATTTTATTCTCTGTATGTGGATATCCAGTTTTCCCAGCACCATTGAAGAAACTATCTTTACCCTATTATGTGATCTTGGCACCCTTGTCAAAGATCAGTTGACTGTAAATGTGTGGGTGTATTTCTGGACTTTCTATTCTGTCCCATTGATCTATGTGTCTGTTGTAATGCCAGTAGCATGCTATTTTTGTTTTGTTTTGAATCTTTCTAGCTATTGTAAGCATGCCGTTCAAATTAGTGTAGCTTTGTAATATATTTTGAAATCAGGATTACAGGCGTGAGCCACCGCGCCCGGCCCAATGATTTATAATTTTCTGTGTGAAAGTCTTTCATGTTGTTGGTTAAATTTATTCTTAAAGATTTTATTCTTTTTGTTGCTATTATGAGTGGGAATGTTTTCTTAATTTCCTTTTGGAAATAATTTATCTGTTTATATGTAGAAACATGAGTAATTTTTTTAGAGATAGAGTCTCATTCTGTCACCCAGGTTGCTGGAATGCAGTGGCACAATCACGTCTCACCGCAGCCTTGAACTCCTGGTCTCAAGCGATCCTCCCGGCTCAGCCTCCACAGTAGCTAAGACTACTAGCTATCACCATACCCAGCTAAATTTTTTAAATTGTTTTGTAGAGATAGGGTCTTTCTATGTTTTGTAGGCTGGTATTGAACCCCTGACCTCAAGAAATCCTCCCACCTTGGCCTCCCAAAGTGCAGGAATTATAGGCATGAGCCACTACGCCTGGCCATGAGTAATTTTTATACATTGATTTTGTGTCCTGAAATCTCACTGAATTCATTTATTAGTTTTAACAGTTCTATGTTGAGTCTTTAGAATATACATATATATTGTATACCCTATATATAAAATCTGTATATACGATTATGTCATCTGCAAACAGAGACGATTTTTTACTTCTTCCTTTCTGATTCAGATCCTTTTATTTATTTATTTTTCTTGTTTAATTGCTCTGGCTAGGACTTCCAGTACTATGTTTTTTTTTTTAATTTCAGCATATTATGGGGGTACAGATGTTAAGGTTACGTATGTTGCCCTTGCCCCCCCTCCCCGCCAATACTATGTTAAACGTAAGTAATGAAAGTGATCATCCTTGCCTTGTACGAGATCTTAGAGGAAAAGCTTTCAGTTTTTCCCCATTGATTATGATGTTAGCTGTGAGCTCTTTATGTACCTTTATTGTGTTGAGATAAGTTCCCTCTATACTTATTTTATTGAGAGTTTTATCATTAATTGATGTGAAATTTTGTCAAATGCTGTTTCTACTTCTTCTTGATTTATTTTTGGTAGGTTGTATATTTATAGGAATTGATCCATTTCTTCTAGGTTGTTCAATTTGTTGCTGTATAATTGTTAACAATAGTCCCTTCTGATTATTTTTATTTCTGATGCATCCATTGTAATGTCATCTCTTTCATTCCTGGTTTTATTTATTTGAGTGTTCTCACCTTTTTTTAAGTTAGTCTAACTGTCAGTTTTATTTTTTTCCAAAACAACTCTTAGTTTTGTTGATTTTTTAACAGTTTTTTTGCCTCTGATTTATTTCTGCCCTGATGTTTATTAGTTCCTTCTTTCCACTAACTTTGGACTTAGTTTGTTCTCCTTTTTCTAGTTCCTTGAGTTGTAAGGTTGGGTTGTTTACTTGAGATCTTTCCTGTTCAATGCTGGTATTTATCACTATAAACTTCTTTGTTGTGCTTTTGATTCATTTCATAAGTTTTGGTATGCTGCATTTTCATTTTCATGTGTCTCAAGATACTTTTTTTTTTGAGACAGAGTCTCTGTTGCCCTGGCTAGAGTAAGTGTTGTGGCATTAGCCTAGCTCACAGCAACCTCAAACTCCTGGGCTCAAGTGATCGTACTGCCTCAGCCTCCGAAGTAGCTGGGACTACAGGCATGTGCCACCATGCCCGGCTAAATTTTTCTGTATATTTTTCGTTGTCCAGATAATTTCTTTCTATTTTTTTTAGTAGAGACGGGGTCTCGCTCTTGCTGAGGCTGGTCTCGAACTCCTATGCTCAAACAATCCACCCGCCTCAGCCTCCCAGAGTGCTAGGATTACAGGCGTGAGCCACCGCGCCTGGCTCAAGATACTTTTAAAATTCCCTTTTTGTTTCCTCTTCGACTCTGGTTGTTCAACCATATGTTGTTTAGTTTACATGTATTTGTGACTTTTTCCATTTTCTTACTGTTATTGATTTCTAGTTCATTCCTTTGTGTCAGAAAAGATATTAGGAATAATTTCAATCTTCTTAAATTTGCTAAGACTTGTTTTGTGACCTAACATGTGATGCATCCTGGAGAATGTTCCATGTATACTTGAGAATGTCTATTCTTCTCAAGTGTGTTATGTGGAAAGTTCTGTAAGTGTCTATTAGAGCTCTTTGGTTTATAGTGTTGTTCAAGTCATCTATTTATTGATTTTCTGTGTGGATGTTCTATCCATCATCAAAAGTGGGATATTGAAGTCTCCTACTGTTATTGTATGGCTGTCAATTTCTCCCTTCATGTCTGCCAATGTGTCACTTAAAAAGCCAAGTAATACAATGCTCAGGAAAAGAAGAAAAACAAGTACAAAAATAGATCAAAATTACAATTAGCAGTTACAAATTTGGCTAGAAAAACAGTGTTGCAGCTACTGAAAATGATTGAATATCCAACATTGGAATTATTAGGGCAAAAGAGTCATAAAATTCAGGCTCAATTAAAGAATCTTCTCATGTGATAAAAAAATGAAGAAAGGAAAATGTTAAAAATTTCAGAAACTGGTGAACATGAGTATGAGCAAGAAAGTAAGAAGATATTCTTTGAAATAAATATTAATAATACTCCATCATAGCTTCCAATTCCCAATAAAATATAAATTATTTTAATAGAAATCGATCTGACTCAGGACATGATGCATATTTTAAAGAATCTGCTTTAGCTGATGGCCAGTATTTTTTTCAAAATGTTGGTTTAAAAAATGTTCTAATGATTACTTGCTTCATCATTACTGGTTTATTAATTCCAAAGAATCCTTGTCTTTATTTTGTTTTCCAATTGCAACTCAAAGTTATCATCTCTGGAAAGTTAAGTTATAAGTACTTTCTCTCCCCACTTTTAAACTCTGCTTTAGTTCAATGTTTTGATTTTTCTACAATTATTATTTATCACCTGTGTAAATAAAAATAAATAGTGTTTTAGAATATATAAAGGCTTTTACAATAATAAGAGTAAGACATACAACAAAATAAAAACATAGACAAAATAACTGGGCTTGGTGGCACACACCTGTAGTCCCAGCTACTTGGGAGGCTGAGGCAGGAGGGTTGGTCAGTGTTAACACGATTAGGCCAACTGTGTCTGCTAGCCAGCAGTTATTGAAGTTAAGAGTCCATCCTCCTACAGATACTGGGAGACAGAGGCCCTATCGTTCCTGAAGATTACTTTTCAAGGGAATGGCTCGCAGGTCCTTGAGAAAGACTCCTGAATTTTAGGAGATACATACATACCTCAAAAGGACATAGGAATTCACAGTTGTAAGCCCTTTTTAGTAAATACTCTAAAAAGGGAATTCGGGGGCCTACAGTCATGTGTTTGCTAGAACAAACAGTAAATTTTCCTGGTAAATTGAACTTTCTCAGGCAGGCATTTTAACGGCAGCTGGGGTCACCCTAGGGACACAGTCTTAAACTTCTGGAAGCCATGCTAGAGTTTGGTCGAGTCTCCTAGATTAGAGGTTTGAACAGAATAGTTATATACTGAATTCCACAGTTGTTCCAGGGATGGATTTGTGTGTGTGTGTGTGTGTGTGTGTGTGTGTGTGTGTATTATGTGTATATATATATATTCACATGTATAAATGAATATTACTGTTCAGTAAGCGATTTTTCATGTGTCAATATATTGAACACCCTTCTTATCAATAAATAATATTTCTACATTAATAGCTTTCTTACAAAACTACAGCAATAACTCATAACATATATAAAAATAGGTCCCATTCATATTAGGAATAAAAATTTGAAAGTCTTTGGAATTTAATAAAGATAAAAATAAAATGCTTTAAAAATATGGAAAAACATTTGCAACACTGGGTAGGCAATATAGTATACTGATTATAAATATTGATCCCACAGCCAAGACAAAGTAGTTTCACTACTTTGGAAAAGTTATTGAACCCCTCTGATAACCTTATGCAAAGCATGACTTATTAAACTATCAGTTTGAATATATTTTTAAAAATACTTTTAAGGCCGGGCGCGGTGGCTCACGCCTGTAATCCTAGCACTCTGGGAGGCCGAGGCGGGCGGATTGTTTGAGCTCAGGAGTTCGAGACCAGCCTGGGCAAGAGCGAGACCCCGTCTCTACTAAAAATAGAAAGAAATTAAT
>CAUYRB010010669.1:0-49432 GCA_963574695.1 Propithecus perrieri | reverse complement strand
GTCCAGTGCTCCTTCCACCACACCACATTGCAGATTCTCTCTCCCTGAGAGTGTCTGTGATGTCATCTCTCAATTTCCATAAGAGCAGAAAGGACAATGCATGGAGCAATGCTTTTCATAAACCATATATTTGAGACTCGTGTTATAGCCGCGATTGCTTTTGCTTGATTTTATTTTACATTTTGTTCCTTTGTCAGAGTCAGCTGGATTTTCCAAGAGAAAAAGGATCTGCATTTCCAAACCATCAGCTCTAAATCGGGCTCCCTTAACCTCCTCAGACCTGCCTGTGTACAACCAGAGCTTGTGTGCCTGGGTGCACTTCTTTTCCTGCTGATTTCGAATCTGCAAATAGCTATATTCTTCCAAAACATACCTCTCCCCAAAGCCAACCCACTGAATCAAACTCATTATCTTAAGACATCTCTATGGCCAAACGTTATGCTTTTTGGAGCTATATTAATCTCTTTGTCTAAACAGCACAGGCTTAATTGGCATAGATCAGAGTTGTACTGTTTTGAGTAAAAGGGTGTGATTAATGTGAGCTAAAGATGGCTGGACGGGCACAGACTAATTCAGAAGCACACACAAGCCTATTATCATCAGAGCCTCGAGGGCTGGGGGAAACCTGCCCCCGTGCACAAGTTTCTTCTCAAGAAAAACAATAAGACCTGAGAAGGCTGTGGGGACCCCCAGAGCAAGCAGGGTACCGCAGACGTCTTAGCCAGCCTCTCTGCACGATGGCAGCCTGCCGAGTGCCCAGCAGTGTGGGAAGAAGGTACCTGCTGGAGCCGGAAGTTGGGTTCATTTGGGGAGAGAAAGTTGTTGCCACTTAGTTTGTCCTAATTAGAATGATGTTTGATGACTCCCTGCCTGGGTGTGCGCCTCTCTTCCTAAATCCGCTGGCCAGCCCTTTTGACCTTGCACTGAGCCCCACAGTCTCACCTCTGTGGATTGCCAAGGGGCCCCCTTGCCCCTCCCTGGTCCCGGATCCAGGTAGGATGGCACTGAAAGGGATGCAAGAGCAAGGGCAGGGCAAGGTCAACTGTTTATTCCCCAGGACACCAGGGGTTGGGCGTGAAGCCACAGTCTTCCCAATATGGCACTCTGTCTGGGGCTGGGGGACCACTCCCTCCCCTGCCCTTCCAACCAAGGCACAGAAACAGCCACTGCATCTAGGCTCAGCTCCTGCATTATACCTGGTTGGTTTCCTTAACTTACTACATGCCAGCTTGCACCAAAGGCTTTATATACGTTCATTTTTTTAACCCTCAAAACCCCTATTGAATAGGCACTACTCTTGCCCCATTTTACAGATGAGGAAACTGAGGCACAAAGAGGATGAACAACTTACCCAAGGCCATACATCTACTAACAGGCTGCCTGTCTCTGGCCCTTGGGATTTTCCCCACAGGTGACAAGGGAGGAAGGGGAGGAGCTCCAAAGCCAGAAAGCAGCAGAAGCAGCGGTCTTGAGCCGCTGGGCAAAACTGAGGAACACTGGAAAGCCCAGTGTGTCTGGGAACAGGCGTGGGAAGGCGGTGGGAGGAGTAGCTGGGATGAGACTAGGGTAGGACTCTGAATGCCCCCTGTGCCGTCTGCACGTTTGAATTCAGCACGATTGGCACTTACTGAGGACGCCTCCCGCGGAGATGCAAGCCAGTGAGATGATCGCCCAGTCCTCCCAGCGTAAGGGCAGAAACGCACACCTACGACCAGGACGAAACTGGCAAAGGCCTAGAGGGCTTCCCAGGCAAAGCTTCCAACTCTGTTTGGCAGGGCTGGGGCCATGTGGAGGCGAAGGGGGCAGCTGCCTCGGGTGTGGATTTGAGGGGGCATCGAAAAACTCCTTAACCAAGATAAATAATATTTGAATGCAAAATTTTTTTGTTGAAAATCAAAGTTAACGCCAAAAGTCCTCAATGAACAAAAGAGCAAAATTTTAAATAAAAAAGGATCAGTCCCACTTGTTTTTCCTTTTGCTTGTGTCCCCTTAGGCCTCAATATAGCTGAGTTTGTCTGATCCCGCATTTATTTAAAATTTTGAGCTTTTGTTCATCATGGATTTTTTTTTGCATTAACTTTTTTTTTTTTGTATTAAAATATTATTTGTCTTCATGACTGAGTTTTTTGGCACCCTCGTCAATTTCGAACCCAGGGAGCGTGTCGAAATTGCCTCATGCCAGGCCTGGCCCTGCTATCCGGGGCATTTGACGTTGGACTCTCTGCTGTGGACCTCAGGCAGTCACAGGTGTAAAATAGACATGATTTGCAGTGTAGAATGATCACTCTTTCAGCAGAGTGGAGAATTGGCCAGGGAAGGTCACTTAGGAGGAGGCAATAGACAGGATGTACCTGGAATAGTCTTGTGGGCTCAGACAGCTGAGAGGCTCAAGCGATTGCCCAGGTCCCTGGACATGGACGAGGAGCGTTTTCGTGCACGAACACGGGCTGTTTCTTCAGTTCTTGGCCTATTTCCTCTTCCAAATTGTGAGCAGATGCATGTTAAATTAGGATTAATGGAGCTCTTTTGTGGTGCATTGAATTTGAGCTGTGCACAGTAATAGTTTCATAACACATCATTCAACCTTTCTAAGAGGTTAAAAATTATATACTTAAAGCCTGAGCATATTTGTCTACAGTCTGAATGATTCCAAATGGGAATGATCAGTCTGCTCCGTTAAGGGAAGACCGGGTAAAAAAAAAACAAAAAACAAACATAGCAACAACAAAATAAAACCAGAAAAGAGTATCTTGTGCCAGTTTAGAGCCCTGTGGCATTTTTAATATAAACATCCAGTTTTTGATAGAATTAGCTTGGGCTGCCTTCGTTCATTTTAGCCATAGTTTTTGTACCATAGATTGGGGTTGGATTCTTTGCACATTACTTAGTTCCCAAAAACCTTTAGAGAGATCTGGACTGCATACTTATAAAAATTATCGTAATGCATTTCCCTGCATATTAAATTAGCTCCCCAGACTGATAAAAAGTTGAAAAGCTATTATTCTTTATTCCTCAGTTTACTACAACCCCAAAGTAATAGCATTCTATTAAAGTTTATTGATTGCTCCCACTGTTAACTAGCAAGTTGGTATATAAAAATAAAACAGAGAAATCTGCCATTTCTTCCTCATTTCTTTTCGAAGCACGTGTCTCCAGAGTAAGATTTCAAAGGACCCGTGTTGGCTGTACTTTGAGGAATCACTGGAGGTTTTGGGAGGTTTTGATTCAATTGTTTATTTTTGGTTGTTGCTTGTTTTTATATTTCTAAGACATTAGAGTTTTTAAGAAAGACTTGGGATAATTTCTCCCTGTCTCTTCCTCTATTTTTTTTTTTTTTAAGAAAAAACCAAGAGATCCGGTATGACAAGAGGTACTGGATTAGAACACCCAACGTTTGCATGAATCATCCCTTCATTCACAAATCACTCTTGACCACCTACTATGTGCCAGGCACTGCTCTAGGCATAAAAGATTTCACAGTGAAGGAGACAGACAGAGGCACTCTCTCGTGATGCTCGTGGTGGGAGACAGATGATAGATGAGTAAAAGTATGAAGATTTACTATTAGATGGCAGTAAATGCTATAAAGAAAACAAAGCAGGACAAGGGCATGGACAGTGGTAGGTGTTTTTGTTTGTTTGTTTGTTTGTTTTTGGATCAGGCAGTCAGAAAAGGCCACGCTAATGGGTGACATTTCAGACCCCAAGGTGGTAAGGGAACCAGCCAATGAGTTTCCATCCAGGCAGAGCAAAGGGAACTCAGGGGGCGCTGGGCTCAGCAGGAACCTTAGCGCAACCACAGTCAGCAGTTGCACAATTGTCTTTTTGAGCCTCTACTGGGGAACACACGTTACACCAGACCCTGCAAAGAGATTGATAAGAAACTGATAAAACACAGCCTCTGCCTTCCAGGGGCCACAGCTTAGTGAGAGGATCTTCTTGTAAAGAGACTATCCGGCAGCCTTAAAGCTGTAGAGGGTAAACCTCCCATCACAGAAGGGCGAACCTTCATGCATACAACCTCACAGCTGCTTTCTTGTGCCATGTGAAAAGCACTGGGCTAGGGTTAGCAGAGGAACATTGCTGGAATCTGGGGCAGAGAACTCCGTCTGTTTGCTGGAGTTGACCTCCAAGCTGCATCTAAAAGGACAGGGGGACATTAGGCAAGTATCAGGCAAGGGGAAGCCCCCTGTCGGCAGTAGCCGGTATGGTGGAGGAACGTGGACAGCCAGAGGCAGCTGGGCAGAGTGGCATGAGGAGAAGCCAGAGGGGACAGGGACAGGGTTGAGTTCACAGACAGATGTCAGCTTTTTTCCGGTGGGTGACGGTCATTGGAAGGGTTTCAAACAAGGATGTGACTTCGTCAGATACTCACTTTAGAAAGATAGATCTGGCGGCCAAGTAGGAAATGGCTACAGGAGGGGGTTTTGGAAACAGAGATGGCAAAGTTCTGACTCTCAGTCTCGTCGTCTGTGACACGAGAGCGATGGTTGAGAGGACGCCTACATTTCCGGCTAGCTCTAAACTTGCGGAACACTAAGATATCAGTAAGTTCACACATTGACTGTCACACTGGAAAAAAAAAATTTTTCCCCTGGAGCCACTGTGCTTTATTACAAAAATAGAACAAAAACTTCAAAAACAAAATGATCCTTTCTAACTTAATGAAACATTTGTTATTTTTATTATTTTCTGTGCGTGAGTTATATGCAATTCATGTGGCACTAGAATCAATTTGTACACTACACGCCACTTGAGTTGTATGTGACTCAAGACATACTTATGGAATTTGTTTCAGAAAATTGAGTCTTCATGTACTTCAACGAGGCCCTGGGCTCAAAACTAGCATGAGTTAAATATAACTCACAAGGCAGTTAATGTGTTATGCTTTCTCTGTCTCTCTCACACAAACAGATTTCAGATTCTTCTGAATTAGTTTGTGCTTTTATCCAATGAGCAGCTACGAGCACTAGATATTGACTGTGGAAAAGAAAATATCCCTATTTTTTTTTAACAAAATTATGCTTTCACCTCAGCTTGCCCCAGTTAGACACACATGTGTGTATATCTTTGTTCCCAAGGTTGATGTTATTTTTTTCCCCTCTCTCTGCAAATGACAGTGAGTTTTGTATTTGCCATGTTCATTCCAAGTTACAGCTCTCCTATTCAAAATAGTGATCCTGGCCTTGAAATATATGGGCCCAAGACATGCAGAGGTGGAACAGACGTGGGAAGCACGCCCTTCATTTTTATCCTCATGTGAAAGTCTACAAAGGAAAATCAGGTTACATAAAATGTGACACAAAGGAGAGGCACGGGACAGGGCTTCCAGAACACAGGCTGAAGACCCTTTGTGGGAGAGGAGGAGGCCATCTTGCTTTCAAGAGAGTGCTCTGAAGTCTGACATGGTGCCTTCAGTGAAGTCAAGGTGAAGCTGGTTTCAAGTGTCCAAATAACTCGTGTGACCTGTGGTGCTTTAACTTCACTACGGAGCAGGGCCAGGTGCTCACTCTCCCTGCCTCAAGTGTCTGTGATACAGGTGAATGAAACAGAGTGAGGTGTGGTGGCAGAGGCAGTAAGCTGTCTACTAAAAGGTAAGCTCCTTCCAAGAGCTGTCCCTGAGAAGCTTCATTCCAGCCCAGGACTACATTTCCCAGGCTTCTTTGCATCTAGGTTGGTCATGTGACCAGTGGCTTCCAATGACATGCAAGTGGCTGTTGGCAGCCAGCGAGATTTCTCCTGTCTCCTCCCACCCACCGGCTGGGCAGCCAAGAGCAGCACCACCAGAGGGCAGGAGCCTGGGTCCCTGAGTCACCAGGTGGAGTTGAGCCACCAGCAAAACACAATCACCCACACCAGTCTGATGTGTAAGCACAAAATAAACTTCTATCGTGCAGCCATTGAGAGGCTAGGGTTTGTTAGAACAGTTCGCATCATCCCAGATAGGACAAAAGTCAATGAAGGAGACTCACGATTTGGATATTGGTGCTGGTTCCTGGGGGACATTGTGTGACCTTCTGGGCTTCAATTTACCTGTCATATGCAGGTATTCTTGATGGATGATGGTGAAGTCTTCACACTATAACTCTGAACTATGTAAGAGGTGTCATTGAGTCCTGGCAGAAAGAACCAAGTCGAGCAACTGGATCCATACTTCATAAATTAGGGATAATAATAATACTTCCTTTCAGGTTATAATGAAGATTAAATGAGATCATACACATATATTACTTAGCACAGTGTCTGGCACATGAAAAGCAGTAACTGTTATTGCTGCTACTGTTGTTACTATTTTGATATAATTCTGCTGAACCTGCAATACTAAGAGGTGGCTATGACAGTCGCGATTTCTATAAATCAGAGGATAATGCTGAGATGAGCAAACTTAAAGTTTGCAGAGGGGGTAAGAGACAGAGCCTTGATTCCAGATCCGCCTCTGAGCCTTTCCTCTCCATCCTGTCCTGCTAGGTTCTGCTCTGCGCCTAACCAAGTACTATAGCTCAGAGGCGAGTGTGACTCGGGGAAGAGGAAAACACATCCAAATGAGCGACGTTTGAGCTAATTGGCTTTTCCTCCAAGACAGATTTATCTTTTTGACAGGCAGCAGGACAGGAGGCAAGAATGACTTGCTCCACATCCTGTTGTATAAGTAGGGATGGGACAAATGGTTTGGCTAAAATAAGCACAGGCCTGAAACTTGACCGAAACTGGAGCCAAATCCAGAAGGACTTTATTTTTTATTCAGTTTATGTCTCCCTATTTCTCTTAATTATTATTTTTTGAGAGCTTAAAAAAAACATTCTAATTTTGTTCTCTGAAGTCACTCATTCTGTCCAAAATAAAAGCTAAAAACATATAGAAAACTTGAATGGAGAGGGGAAATAAAAACACACATTGAGATTTAAAAAAGAAAGAAAAATCAACAGGATGCATTCCGGTCCATTGGACTTCCCTGGGATGGAGATTCTCAGTGCCCCAGTATGGAGGTTAGGCTTAGGGCTAGTTGAGGAAACTCAGCCAAATGGGCTGGGGGTCAGGTGTCACTAATAAATATTGCTCCCTGGCAGTTGAATGATAGCTCTGCCTTTCTCAGGGCAAAAAGGAGTCATTAGTGACTCAAATGGGCATTTTTATTTGTTCAAGAGCCCTCAGATGCCCCATCGGAGGGACACAAAGCTCAGAGCTATTGAGCTAAGTGCGTTCACCCACCCTCAATGTTTACCTTCCCACACAAAGCAAGCATTTCCATCTTTTCAGAGCTTTAACTGGGAAGGCAACAAAACCAAGACGTGAGCGCCTCATCTTTTAGAGAATCCAAGCGCAGATGGACAGCTGCATGCAGGGAGGGCATTGGAAAGACAATCTGAAATCAGTGGAAGCATTAGACT
Source organism: Propithecus perrieri (assembly GCA_963574695.1). Classification (NCBI taxonomy): domain Eukaryota; kingdom Metazoa; phylum Chordata; class Mammalia; order Primates; family Indriidae; genus Propithecus; species Propithecus perrieri. Next base: position 42,045 of record CAUYRB010010669.1, on the reverse strand, counting down.
CAATCAGTAATTCTCAGCCACAAGTTTTGGTACTGGTGGCAGATAGGTTTGGGTTGGGGAAGCACCCGCAGGGAAGGTACAAATGTAACTTGCAATCCTCAGACTGGCCAATGGGAATCTCCATGACGGGTGTTTGTTGAGATCACCTAGCTCCAAACATCTGTAATTTTCATACATGATAATAGCATCATGCTCCAGATAACTGCTCACTGAACTAGTCTGGACTGGGAAATTGCATGGGAAATGGTCACACACCAGTGTTAGCAGATGTCAGATGCAAAGATGATGAGACTTATTCAGGAAAAGATAGATACACTTTTCCTAAGTAATATTTGGAAAAGAGAAACAACCATCTCAATCAATGAGACTGAGTGGGAGGTCCTGAATAGCAGGTAAAGGTAGCGAAGGGTCTGTCCTGTTCAGTAAATTGCTAGGCCTGAGCAAGTGCCTGTAATATAGTAACAATTAATGAAGATTTATCAAGTGATTCAAAAATGAGAAATTTTTAGAAAAGGAATGCTTACTTAGTAAAAGAGTTTGCAATAATTGCTTAGTGATTTAGGAGAAAAATCTACTTAGGTTCAAATTGTATTCTATAATCCAAAATAGATTCTAATGGAGAGATTTAAATATGAAAAAATTTAAATATTAGTTAAAAAATCAACTACTTAACAGAATTGTGGAGGATTGTAAACATTTTGAATTTTGATGCACTGGAAGAAATCACAATGGAAAAGGTTATTATTTTACTGTGTACAAAAATTAAACTGTATAAATAAATAACTGGGTATAACTGGGTATAAATAAATAACTCCAATAAATAACTGGGTGAAACTGAAGGGCAGACTTCAAACAAGAGTAAATACAAATAATAAATAACCAGGAAAAGAAAAAAAAGCACTTCTCCATTGTAATAATGAGAGAAATGCAAATTAAAGTAACCTTGAAGTTCGACACTGAAGAAATGGATTAATAAAGTATGATAATCTCCAAGTGGAATATTATCCAGTTCCTAAAAGTGGATGAAGAGTATAAAAAACATGGAGAAAATTTTATGATAAAAATTTAAGTAATAAAAAAATTCAGATGCACATCAAAAAAAAAAATCATCACAATCAAGTGAGCTTCATTCCAGAGAAGCAAGGATGGTTCAACATACACAAATCTATAAATGTGATTCACCACATAAATAGAAGCAAAAGCAAAAACCATATGATCCTCTTGACAGATGCAGAAAAAGTATTTGACAAAATTCAGCACCTTTTTATGATAAGAACTCTTAACAAAATAGGCATAAATGGAACATACTTCAATATTATAAAAGCCATATATGACAAACCCACAGCCAACATCATAGTGAATGGGACAAAATTGAAAGCATTTCCGCTTAGAATTGGAACCAGACAAGGTTGCCCTTTATCACCACTTCTTTTTCTACATAGTGCTGGAAGTCCTAGCCAGAGCAATCAGACAAGAGAAGGAAATCAAGGACATCCAGGTGGATGCCTTTTTCAGCCTCCACCCATCTGCATCCAAATGCTCAAAATAAACAGCATTTTGCTACCAAAAAAAAGAAATCAAGGACATCCAAATGGGGGCAGAAGAGGTCAAACTATTGCACTTTGCTGATGATATGATCTTACATCTAGAAAATCCCAAAGATTCTGCCATGAGACTACTGGAATTGATAAACAAATTCAGCAAAGTCTCAGGTTACGAAACTAATGTACACAAATCAGTTGCATTCATACATGCCAACTACAGTCAAACTGAGAACCAAATCAAAGACTCAATACCTTTCACAATAGCAACAAAGAAAATAAAATACCTATGAATATATTTACCTAAGGAGGTGAAAGACTTCTATAGGGAGAACTATGAAACGCTGAGGAAAGAAGTAGCAGAGGATATAAACACATGAAAACCCATACCATGCTCAATGGACAGGCAGAATCAACATTGTTAAAATGTCTATACTACCAGAAGTGATCTACAGATTCAATGCAATCCCTAGTAAAATACCAACATTATTTTTCACAGATTTTGTATTATCCTGGATGGAGCTGGAGCCCATTCTACTAAGTGAAGTATCACAAGAATGGAAAAATAAGCACCACATGTACTCACCATCAAATTGGTACTAATTGATCAACACTTATGTGCACATACGGCAGCAATATTCATCAGGTGTCAGGCAGGTGGGAGAGGGAAGGAGAGGATGGGTATATTCACACCAAACGGGTATGGCGCCCACACTGAGGGATGGGCACACTTGTAGCTCTCACTCGGGTGGGGCAAAGGCAATATATGTAACCTAAACATTTATACCCCTGTAATATTATGAAATAAAAAAATTAAAAAAAAAAAAGAGAGCAGGGGACACAGCCAGCCCTGGGGAGGGGGGCGGTTTTAAGAGGACACAGCCAGTCCTGGGGGGGTTTGAGGGGACACAGCCCCACCTTGGGTGGGGGAGTCTCCATTCTGCCTTGGTGGACATCTGCAGGGGTCATGGCTATGCCCTGATAAACCCTCCAAAAAAATTCCAGGCCAGGCACAGTGGCTCACACCTGTAATCCTGGCATTTTGGGAGGCCAAGGTAGGAGGATCTCTTGAGACCAGGAGTGTGAGACCAGCCTGAGCAAGAGAAAGACCCCTCTCTACAGAAAAATCAGCCAAGTGTGGTGGCACGCTCCTGTCCTCCCAGCTACTCAGGAGGCTAAGACAGGAGGATCGCTGGACCCCAGGAGTTTGAGGTTGCAACGAGCTATGATGATGTCACTGCACTCCAGCCTGGGCAACAAAGCAAGACCTTGTCTCAGGGGGGAAAAAAAATCAATCAAAATGATTTAGTTTCTTTTTGAAGCAGTTAACAATTCAGGATAAGGAAATATTTTTAAAAAGACATTAAAAGTTCTATACATGAGTAAGTTTATAGTAGTATTTTTATGACGTTAAAAATGCAGAATATTAAATGGCACATATACACCTGTTGTAACCATTTAAAGTGTGTGTGTTTGCTTTAGAGTTAAGATGGTGATATAAGAGCTTTTCATTATTTAATAAAGTTTCCTTTAATATTCTTTGAATAGCCACTAAGGGCCAACCACATGCCCCAGTTGAGACATCAGTAGTCACAGTGATATGTCTGGGACACGGGACAAAACAGCCCCAGAGAGAAGTAAGGATAGTGCCTCCCCAGGGCAGAGAACAAGAGAGAAAGTGCCAAGAGGCGGGGCTGTGGGGCCCCCGCGGCCATCCTCTCTGCGCCACCGAGCACGCCCACTTCCTGGTAACTCACTAAGGTCATGTCGTCGCAGCAGGCGGCACAGGTGCAGGAGGCGGCGTGAGGGTTTAAAATCCCGTCCTGAAATGAAAGAAGCACCACGATACATTAGAGATCAGCCCTTCAAAAATGAATTATTTAATACTAAAAGATTTCAACTAGTTTTACCACTTCTCTGCCATTCATACAGACAAAAATTCTGAGAAATCAAATACAATAATTTCCAGAGCCTTCTCTTATTCACAGTGCCATTACTGGTGGTAGGACCTACCTATTTCCTTCCAAAAACTGAAAGACTCTATAGGAATTATTTCCATGACACCCAAGGAGCTAACTGCAATGAGGACCAGAAGTCCTCTCTGCTTACGAGGAAACTGGAACAGAGAGGAGTCAGGGGCCTACTAAGGTCTCATGTGGCCAAAGCGAGCTGCTATTATCTCGACTCCTGTGATTTCATTTTTTTTGTCTTGGACATTCCCCTTTTCTGTGCTTATTCCACGCCAGGCACTGTGAGCTCACACACCCCTCACAACAATCCTGTGGGGTCGATGTTGTCACCACCCCTGTGGAAGACCAGGAACCTAGAGGACAGACAGGGTGAGTGGCCCGAGTCATCCACCCCGCCTGACCCAGGCTGTGCCCGTCCTCGCATCCTTCGGACACTGGCTCGTACGGACACCTGCAAGCTGAGCATCAAGGCCCAGAACACTGCGCGTGGAGCCTGGGGCAGGTACCTGGATGAGGCACTGCAGCGGCCTGCCTGCGTAGCGGATGCTTCTCTTCCAGTCCTTGCTGCTGGCCCTTCCTGCCATGGCCTCAAACTCGGTTGGGCTGTACCAGCTCTCCCCCTGCTTGATGCATCGGCCCCGGCCTCCTGAAACAAAGGTGGCCCGTCATGGGAAAGCACCGGCCCTGCCGTCACATCCAGCTCGCTGACACCAGGCCAGCCCTTCTCTGTCCCTTCTCCCCTTCCCGCCTCCTTTCTGGCTCCTGGCCGGGCCGGTGTGATCATCCACCCCATGGCTGGCCTCTCCGCCTGCTGCCTGCGGTCGCCGCAGGCCCAACCATGCTCCACACCGCGCATCTGCCTGCTCTTGAATCCTTTGTCAGGTCCCGAGCCGACCCAGCGACTTTGAGAACAGTTCCAGCCCTGCCTGTCTCCCACTTCTGTCCTGTGGGGCATGATGGGTTCTCAGTTTACCCCTAACACTCTCAGGCTGTCCGCCCTGTGCTTCTCCCTGCCTGGGCTCCAGTTCACAGGGACTGGGCATCACCTGCTGCTTCTGTCTTCTTACCTGGTTTTATGTGCCATCACCATCATTTTCCTTTGCCCCAAACTTATCGTGTACGGGTTACAAAAAGGAATAAAATCTTTAAATCCCAAGCCACAGTGGCCTAAGTGCGGCTGGCACCGCCCTCACCTGAGCCGAGCCTGCTCTTGTACAGAGTGCCGCTGATGTTCCGGCACCGCACGGGCAGCTCGCTGTCGTACACGGAGGGGTCCCAGTTGTATTTGGTTCCACCTTTTTCTTGGCCGGGAGCTAGAGGAGTTGGAGGAGACTGAGGACCTTGGGCAAAGAAAGTATTTTGAAGGTAAGAGACACTGCAGGTCACCAGGAAGCACCACACGCTCGGCTGTCCAACGGCGGGTCTCCGAGCTGCTCAGACGGCCCGGTGTAGCAGCACTGTCTTCTCCCACTGCGGAATCATTCTTTCTCAGCCTGGATAAATCCACTTTTTCTCCTTAAATCTAGTCACATTTGATATTCTAAATTTACCACAAAAATAAACAAATAAATAATCTCCGGAATACATTCTAGATCCTCTAGAACATGTTTTGCTCTGAGGACTGGGGCGCAGGTGCCACCTTACCTGGGGTGAGGGGAGCCGCTGGGCCCTTCAGCCCAGTGGTCTCCACGATGCTCCCGTCCGTGTGCACGACAATCAGCGTGGCTTTCTCGGTGTTCAGGCTGTCCCCGATCTGCAGGGCTGTCCTACCAGACTGGAAGAGAGAGCACCCATTAAATCACCTCCCAGGGCCACCTGGAGGCACGTCACATAGCCCGGCTGATGCGGGCCCACAGCGAGGTCTGCCTATTCGTCACCAAGAGGGGATGTTCACCCAGGGATCCCGCATCTTCTCCAAAGATGTCTCTGAAAGACTTAAAAACAGAGCCAAGAACAAGAAAAGACAACGCCTAAGCCTGGGTGGTGCTGAGAAAAATGCTTCCAATCATTTGTCAGAGTTAAAGAAGAAACATGCTGCGCAAATACACTCTACGAGTAGGAAACACCCTCACTTCTACCTGAGCAGCGCCCACAAGGTCCCAGGTCTTAAGAAAGGTTCCAAGAAACCAAACTGATCCCCACAGGCACAGCCTAGAGCAGGGCTCCCTCCAGACGCCCCAGACCAGGGCCTCCCCAGCCACACGTCCACATCGGCTGACGCTGCCATGACTGCCCAGACGTCCCGTATGCCAGCCCCAAACTTGCCCTTTAAGCTACACAACCCCTCCACAGCCTGCCAGAGTTCTTGTGCCCACCCAACCAAGTCACCCAACAAACTGTGGCATCAAGACTTTGTTTGGCCAGCCATAGGCAGACCAGAGACCTCCAGGGCACCATCCAGAGCCGACATTCTGGGATGCTCTAATGTTTTCGTCGTAAGAGTACAAAACCAATTGAGGCAAAGTGAGGAAGCAATCTTTTCTTACATCTGAAAATGTCACCATCAAATCAGGGCACTAGGGCAAGGCACAGTGGCTCATGTCTGTAATCTCAGCACTTTAGGAACTTCAGGAGGCTGAGGCAGGAGGATCACTTGAGGCCAGGAGTTTGAGGTTGCAGTGAGCTGTGATCACATCACCGCACTCCAGCCTGGGTGACACAGCGAGACCCTGTCTCTTAAAGAAAAACAAAAATCAGGGCACTTGAACAGACATTTACCATGGCGCCTGGGCTCACAGAGGCCTGAGGGCCAATGCCTCAAGAAAGGGTCTATACAGCTGTGTCTGAGTCACCGAACACCTGCAGCTCTCTACTGGAGAAAGGGGATATTTATGTTCTTTTAAGAATCAAAAAGCGCCCATATTCCCAACACCCAGCAACAACTGCTGTTAGCAACATCTTGATCTGTGCACCGGTCTAATAAAAAAAAAAGAATCAAAAAGTGATCAGTTAGTTGTGAACAGCACCGTACCCGCACCAGCCAGAATCACGAAGTGCTGTGCTTGTGAAGGGGAGCGGGAAGACACAGATGCCTGTGAGCCCCTCCACCTGCTGTCAGTTCTCAACAAGGGCACACCAGTCCTGGGTCTGCCAGGTCAGGAGGCCAGCCCTGCCTCCCAGCCACTGTCAGCCCCGCTCACAGGACGCCCAGCTCCCTGGCACCAGCAAGTCTTCGGCACCCACGGCGTGCCCTGGGCTTCAGCCCCTCCTAGAGAGCGAGGACAAGCCCAGACGCTGCTGCCAGGAAGGAGCCTGAACGAAAGCACAAAGCCGTCACGCGGCTGTCGTCTGCGTGCCTTCCAACGCCTGGTCCTGAATTAAGCAGACTTCCTCCCGTTGCCACCCAGCCCTTCGCTGCACCACTGCTGCTGCAACTGAGTAAGTTTCTGCTTGTGCCATTCTAATGACAACTCTGCTTTCAGGTACACAGGCGTGGTGTCCCAGGCATGTGACCAAGGCTGAGAAGACTGCTGCCACTAACAGGCAGAAACGGTCTCAGGGAACCCCTTTCTGGAGACCGCACCCCCCTCGCCTCCAGCATCTGCTACCTGGTAGGTAACAAGGCTGCCTGCCCTGGCTGAGTGACATCCCAGAATCACTGAATCCTCACATACAAAACATAAAATATAGAACAGGCTGAAACAACATATCATGGAAGGGTTCTGAATGTGGGCATGAATGGTTTTCAGCAACTTTTGTTTTGTTTTTGGGGGGCAGGGTCTCCCTCTGTCACCCAGGCTGGAGTGCGGTGCTATAATCATAGCTCACTGCAGCCTCCAACTCCTGGGCTCAAGCGATCCTCCTGCCTCAGCCTCCCAAACAGCTAGGACTACAGGTGCACCACCACGCCCTGATAATTTTCTTATTTTAATTTTTTGTAGAAACAGGGTCTTGCTACGTTGTTCAGGCTGGTCTCAAACTCCTGACTTCAAGTGATCTTCCCATTTCTGCCTCCCAGAGCTCGCTGAGATCGCAGGTGTGAGCTACTGTGCCCGGCAGCAGTTTTCTTTAGGAGGACAGCCACAAGGCGTGCAGAATGAACTCTCACGGGAGACCAGACTATAAGTGCCACCATGCCACCAGAACAGAATTCGGTGAGGCAAATGCAGTGATTCTCTCAAATGTGCCTGGAGCCATGTGCGTAAGGAGAGCAGACATCTCCGGCTGCTAGCAGAAGCCGAACTCCAGGCCCAGAGCAGCCTGGACTGAACCAGAAGCTGGGGGTTCCAGGCCCGGACACGGGCTGCAAGGCCCTCTGGCACGGACATCTCCCTGTCCACACAGCTCGGAAGGCTCTTTCCAGTTCTTCCATGTTTTCTTCACTTCACAGAAGCCACGTTCAGCATGCACTTTCCTTGTCGAAGAAGTCAAGTGAGGAAAAGGCGCCTCAGCTCAAATCAGAACTCCTCGCTCAGCTTTCCACGGCGGCTCTTCCTCAGCTCTCGTTTCTCACGCCCCAGCACAGCCCTGAGGCTCCTGCGCGCAGAAGGAGCCTCGTGCGCCCCTCGTGGCTTGCAGAACAGAGCAGGCGCTCTCACCACAGACGGAGTCCTGGAGGAGTCTCAGCAAAGCACAAGGCTCGAGCGTGGCGCCAGCTACACCCCTCGGAGCACTTACCAGAACGTGTCCTGAGATTGACGCTGCGTTTGCCACTGACGTTGTGAACACGTTGTCCGCAGAGGCCCCCACGTTGGCCACCGTCACTGTGGTCACCTCTGCAACAGAAGAAACCTAACTTAGTGAGCAATGAAAGCCAGAGCACAAACTGAGCAGACAACCTCGCTCGGGTGTCCGACACGAAGCAATTCCCACTCAGCCTTTATGAAAACCACCAATCGACACTTCCAGTCCACAGTCTGCGTCGTCTGGTTCTTCCAGGAAAAAGAGAAGAAATCTGTTCTTCCCCAGTAAAGCCTCTATGCACAGTAAAAACTGCTCACAACAAAACCGCCCCCCACGAGCCAGAGCCAGCCAAGGCTCTACCAAACTACCACCGGTCCTCAGGTCGGACGTGCCCTGCACCTACAGAGTTCCCGCCCTCAGCCTCCTCCCAGGAGGGGACACCTCCTGGACTCACTTGTGCAGCCCACACAGAGCAGGCTCAAATCCTGCCTCACCTCCTCCAGGGTCCCTCCACTGTGGGGTCTGGCCACCAGCGTTAGGCGACTATGGCCTCGTGCTCACTGCTGCTGCCCATGGTCTGCAACCCTTCCCCAGCTCCTCTTCCTCCTAAAAAGCACGTCTAACCTGCCTGTACCCTTGGGGGCTGCCCCGCCCCACCCCCTATGACACGCATAGGGCTGCACACAAGCACCCCTCCCTCCAGCTCTGCAAAGCCTTTCCTTGATGCAAGTGGCCCCCTTCTGTCACCCAGCATTCCAGAATGTCCCATGCCCAAGGCAATCTCTGTTGCACAGCAGGTGCTCAACCGATATTGGCTGCCCGTACCATTTACCTGGCAATCACCAAACAATACCGAAACTACCAGTTCACTGGTTGTCTCCACTGCCAGACCACACCGGGAGCACAGCTAACTCATCCTTGCGCCAGCAGGCAGGCAGGCCAGCCGGCCACTCATGCCAAGGGCACGCGTCTGAACACAAGTCCAAAGACAGCTCAGGCAGACATCTGCCCACAGGTGGCCCCAGACAGGCAGCATGTCCTGCTGAGTTTCTTAAACCTGGAAATTACTTGACTTCAACAACTCATAATAAAAAAAATATTGAGATGTTTTAACACACCAAGAGTATAAAATTTTGCAGAAAAAGCATATGGCAATATATTTCTCTTATGTCATGAGAAACAGCATCATACTTCTTTTCTGCATTCAGAAAATTATGTTCAAAAAGCACAAAAGCCTGAAGTAAAACCTTATTCCCCCAAATCACAATGTCAAACCAGAGTTAGCCAAGAAAGCCTTCCCTCGCTTTTGCGAGCAGCTCAACCGACCAGGGGCCCTGGGCCGGGGCGGAACCTGGGCTGCTGGACTCCCCACCCAGCCTAGGTGTGGCTGCACAAATACCCCGAGTGGACACACAACAGCTCCAACGAACTCGGCACACCAGGACCAGGGTCCAGTTCTGAAGCCTGCAAAGCTCCTCATGAGAAAAGTGCCTTAGGATGCAACGAGATGTGGAAACGATGCTCCTCCAAGAGTGTGAAGACTCGACTTCGAGTCCTCGAGGCACACTCAGGAGCTCCAGCCGGGAAGGCAGTCCAACAGGTGGGCAGTCTCTACTCCCACTGACCCGCGAGCTGGGACGCCGACGCCCGCAGGACGGCCCTCTGGGGAGGCGCCACCCTGCAGGGCATTTGCGGGCACCGCCCGAGGCTCCGTATGTTATGAAACCTGAGAATGAGGATGCTCCGTGTGGCAAGGAACTATGCGCAGCGCAACGGTGGCTTCCCCTCTTCCCCTGGGAAGGGAGCGGGACAGGAGCAGCAGGAGCGAAGGGAAGGTCCTCAAAGGAAAAGGCAAGAGGAAGGGTGCGCTCGCGGCGGAGGGGAGGCCCCTGCGGGTGTCCCCTAGCCCCCGACGCCGCCCTCCCTGGGCCGCTGCACAGCCGAGCCGACCTCTGGCCCGGCTGGGTGAGGACGCTCCTGCTCCGGCACTCGGGCCATGCCCGACCCGGCCCTTAGCACTGGGGCCTTTCCCGGGGACCGCACGTCCGCCCGCCCTCGGGCTCCTCCAGGACGGGGTCCGCGTCGGACCCTCCTACGCCATCAGCACCCAGGATGGACCAAGGGAGGGCAGGCGGGGCAGGAGCCAGGTGTTGAGAAGGTTGGAGGGGCGCCGAGCGAAGGCAGCACGAGGCGAGGCTGGCCCAAGGAAAAGGCGTTCAGGGGCAGGTGTGGGCGGTCTCGAGGTGCGCGGGCCAGGCGGGGCAGGTGCGCGGGGACCGGAGAGGCGGAGGCCGGCGGCGCGCGGGCGCACTTGCCTGCGAAGGCGGCGGCGGCGGCGGCCTCGTCGGGGCCGGGCAGGGCCTCGGCGCCCATGTCCATGTGCCCGGGCTCGGCCGCCATCACCGCCACGGCCGTGACCCGCCGCGTCTCGCGCTCCGCCTCCGAGTCCGCGTCCTCCTCAGAGTCCTCGTCCCTGCTCAGAACCGGCTCCTCCGTCTCGCCTCCCGCCGCGGCCGCGGCCGCCGCCGCCACAGCGGCCGCGGCCGCCACCGCTGCTGCCTCAGCCAGGCCCAGCTGCTTTGCCGCCGAGTCCGAATCCTCCATCCGGACTCCGCCGAGCCAGCCCGAAGGCGCCGTCCGGGGCCGCCCGAAGCGCCGGGCGCCGAGCCCGAAGCGGGGCCCGAAGAGGCCGCCCGAGCCGGGCCGAGGCCGCCCGAAGCCGCCGCCCGAGCAGAGGCCGAAGCGGCAGCCGGGCACTGAGCCGAGCCCAGCCGAGGCCTCCCGCCGAGCGGAGCCGAGCCGAGCCGAGGCCGTCCGAGCAGGGCCGAACCCGCACAAAGCCGCAGAGCCGAGCCGAGCCGAGCCGGACCGACCCCGGCTGAACCGAGGCCAAGGGTTCGGAACCGAGGAGGGTCGAAGCTACCCGAAGTAAAGAGCCGAGTCAGTCCGAATGGGTCCGAGGCCGCACGAGGATTTCCGAGCAGCTCGACCCTGGCCCTCCTCACTGCCTACGAAGATGTGCCAGCTGTCGTCCCCGGCCGACAGGGCTGACCGGCTCTGGACAGACTCTCGACACAGTTTGGCCCCGTAAAGAGGGCCTTGCGCCACAGGCTCCGTCCACCCCCGCCGCCGGCGAGAGCCGAGTCGCCCCGAGGCCGAGCCGAGCTGAGCCGAACGTCCCCGAGCCCGAAAGCTCCCGAGCCTCGGTTCTCCGCCTCCTCCTGTCCGAAAGTGCCCGAGCGCCACCGGACTGACTAATCGCGCCTCGGCCGCGGCTCGGACGTCCGCTCCCGAAACGCGGCGCGGTCGGGCCTCTTCGCCAGAAGAGACGAAAATGGCCGAAGGGGCGCGAGTGGCGCGGGCGGAGAGGCTGCCGGGATCGCGGCGGACCGGGGGGGCGGGGCTGGCAAGATGGCGGCCGCGAGGCGAGGTGAGCTGTTCGTGCTTGCAGGGGCCGGGCCCGCGGGGCGCGGCGTCTCCTCGCTGACGACCCCGCTTAGAGTTCAGTGCGCTCCCAGGGCGTGCGGCCGTCACCCTCGAGGAGCCCCGGCCAGGTCCGCATTGGCCCGCCCGGCGGCGGGGCCGGCGGGGCGCGGGGCCTTCCCGGCGACGTGGCATCCCCGGGACAGCCGGCCGCGGCCGCGGCTCTCTCGGCCTCGGGTTCTCCCGGAGCAGGCGGCGAGTGTTTCATTCACGCCGTGAGACGCGCGCTCGGCCTGGCGACGCCTGTCGCCCGCACAGCGTGTCGCGAAGCTCGCGAGTGGCCCGGCGGGGCCGGAGCCGTCGGCTGTCGGCGTCCTCCTGGTCCAGTGCAGAGTCCCTCTCCGTCCTCGCCGTCGGACGCGGGGCCCACTCGCCTCCACGGCACAGGAGGGCGCGAACGAAGGCGGGAGCTGTCGCCGGGGTCTGTCCGGGGGCTCTCGGCGGCGGCTTCCACGTGGCCAAGCCTGTGTCTGTGGAAGTCCCGGCAGTCGGGTTTGTTTGTGTATTGTCGTTTCGCGGGAATTTAGTTTATTCCAGGACAGGATCTCTTCGCACACCTCGCCTGTTAGACTCGTGCTCTTTACTCACACGTCCGGCTTCTGCCCGACACGCCCGTCCTTAGCCACAGCGTGATTGCGGCGGGGCATCCAAACGAAAGTCCTAGAAGCCAGGCCGCGCCCGGTGGGAATGAGCTCCTCCAGGTCTGGGGGGTTAGAACAGCACATCCCACGATAACCGCCCTTCGCGTGATTTAAATGCTGTATCACTTAAGGTTTTTTTGGGGTTTTTTTTGAGACAGAGTCTTGCTCTGTTGCCCAGGCTAGAGTGCCGTGGCGTCAGCATAGCTGACAGCAACCTCAAACTCCTGGGCTCAAGCGATCCTCCTGCCTCAGCCTCCCGAGTAGCTGGGACTACAGGCATGCGCCACCATGCCCGGCTAATTTTTTCTATATATTTTTAGTTGTCCGATTAATTTCTTTCTATTTTTTAGTAGAGACGGGATCTCGCTCTTGCTCAGGCTGGTCTCGAACTCCTGAGCTCAAACAATCTGCCCGCCTCAGCCTCCCAAAGTGCTAGGATTACAGGCATGAGCCACCGTGCCAGGCCACTCAGTGTAGTCTTGATAGTGATCAGCTTGATCCCGTTTTGGGTTTTCCTTTTGGTTTCTAATTCAGTCATCCAGGATGTATACTTTTTCCTGGTTTCCCGTTTGGGAAATTTGCCTTATGTGGGTTCACCCAGGTCTAGAAAATGAAGCCTGTTACCTAATTCGTGTTTGAACCAGTTTTTCCAACTTCATGGTTCCCCATTAATGAGTTGAATGATTTTCAATATCTTTATTTTATATTTGAGAGTCAGTTTTAATTTTTTGAAAATTGTACTGTGATAATAATCTTACCCCACAAAGTACAGCTAATTACTGTCAACATTTTGGTGTAGTGCCCCTATGCATATGTTCTTAAAATTATTTTATTGGTTTATTTATTTTTTAAAGATAGGGTCTCGCTTTGTCTCCCAGGCTGGAGTGTAGTGGCCAGAATATAGCTCACTGTAACCTTGAACTCCTGGGTTCAAGTGATCCTCCTGCCTCAGCCTCCCAAGTAGCTGGGACTGTAGGCACGCGCCACCCTGCCTGGCTAATTTTTCAATTTTTTTTTGTAGAGACAGGTTCTCTCTGTGTTGCCCAGGCCGGTCTCCAACTCCTAGTCTCAAGTGATCCTCCCACCTCAGTCTACCAAAGTGCTGGGATTATAGGCATGAGCCACTGTGCCTCACATATGTTTTAAAAATTGATAACATTCTGTTTTGTAGCTGGCTTTCTTTCCTTCTACTTAGTGGTACATCTTAGATGTTTACCTACTTTAATAAATATTCTTTTACAGCATAGTTTATGTGCTGCACAATAGTACATCGAATGGACTTGGGGTACCTTACCTTTCTGTTGTTGGACCCTTAGCTTATTTTTAATTTCTTGATATTATATATAATGCTGTTTTAAACATCTTTGTGCCACATATTTTTATGTTTATTTTCTTTGAATTAATTGCTAAGTGTGGAATTACTGCTATGCAAAACCAAAAGTTTTTCAGCAGATGAAAATTAGATGTTATTATAGCTTTTTGTTTTTTGTTTTGTTTTTTTGGTTGCTGTGCATGTCTCAGTCACGGCCCCCTCAAGCATTTCCAAGTTGTGTTTTCTAATTTCCATGTAGACCCTGTGGCATGAGTCATGGAATTGTTTTGAATAAATACCTGACAAATTTACAATATAACAGAATAAATGTAATTCTAAATACGTACTATACTCAGTTGTCCTGTTTTGGTGGTGATTCATAAAACACTTTAGGATCTTGCAGTGCCATCGCATTGCTGTGAATATCATCTTTAAAGTTAGATTTTTAGTTACTTAAGTAATAAATTAACGATCGAAAAAATTAGAAAATATAGATGAACAAAAAGAAATTAAGAGTAAAATTAAATCTTCCCAAACAGTATCCTAGAGATAGTCCCTTTCACGCTTTGGTCTATGTCCTTGTCTATGCTTTCTCATGCAAAAACAACATGTACATATTTTAAAATCAGGAAATAGCTCTACATCATGATTATTGTCAAATGTATGTTTTTTTGAAGCATTGCATGTAAGTGTAGATTGAAAACCATTTTGGTTTTAAAATTCTGGGTAACAATTTATCATATTTTTAAAAAATTTACTTTGCCTTATATTTTCTGACATGCAGTTTGGGAATATATTTTGTAAGATTGGGGTTTTTTTTTTTGGTTTTTTTTGTTTTAATTTTCAGTTTCTTCTCTGCTGCTCTTTATGCCTTCATGTCCTTATTTGCATGAAAACTTTCCTGTTCCTTTGACTTAAGTCTCTCCCCAGTTGCTTACCACTGTTACCCGTGGGCATTAGAATCTCTTGGACACCTTCGGATTTCCTTTTTGGAAGTTCCTGGCCTCGTTCCTTTGTAATTATGTGGTGTTCCACGTCCTTGGTGCTTTATTAGTTCCCAGCATACTTGATAAAAGAGAGGTAATTAGTGTATTTTGGCTTCTTTTTGAATTGTTCCCTGAGATGAGCACAGGGAAATGCTACATGGGTAAAAATTTGCATAATAATGTGAACAGACGTTGTCACAAAAGCTCCGTGTAATCATGAGAAAATGAAAGCATTTTATTTATGGAAAGCTTCTGCATGTATTTATCTCTAAGAGTTAAAAATTACCACTGCGCTGTGGTGGCCTCTAATTCCAGAGGTAACGTTGTACCGTGTTTACTTGTATTATGCTCCACTTACCTAACTACACGTGAACGTCCTCCTCCCAATTCTACGACCGTTCCCACCCCCATTCCACCATGGATTGAAATCGAAGCCACACCAGATCATTAACTCTGAAACACTTTTTCCCTTACTTACCCACAGGAGCTTTGTAATTACATGACTAAAACAAGACGAAACAAAAAAAACGCAGAAAGCACTGGATTCTGAGATGAGAGTGTTTACTAAAATACTTGGAACACCCTCATAATTTCCTTCTGCAAACCATGACCGAAAGTGACATTTTCTTGGTCAGTATGAATTGCATTTCTTTCCACCAGCACTGGGTTTTCTTTTGACCCAGCCCCCATCTCTATAGTTTGCAGGAGATGGCTCTAGTCTCTTTTCCATAATTTTGCATAGGCATTGCTGCGGAAACTCTGCCAGGTGGCTGCGTGTCCTGGTGGAGAAAAGTCCCTTGGCCTGTTGTGCTTTTTCATTCTCAGCACCAGCATCATTTTTGCCACATGTTTTCTCTGACCTTGAATCTGCAACGAGGGCCCTTCCCTGGGCACTCGCAGCCCACACTGGGCAGACCTTTCTACACACACTGCATGATCCTGACATCATCTGTTTGTGACTCGAAGCTCTTGGAGGGCCCTGAGGCCCATTGCTTCTTACAGTCCTCATGGCCTAGCACTGTGTCTGGGGTGAGCTATTGCTCCATCCATATTTGTTGACCAGAATTTAAGTAAACTGGGTACCCCCCATCTACAGCCTCTGATTCTTTCCTTCCCTTCCTGACAACCCCTATGTAGGTCAATGATTCTAGTCCCTGGACTAATGCACTTGTCTCAGCCAACTTCTTCCTGACTTCTTGTAAGAGTGACGCCATCACTTCCTCCTCGAAATGCTCCCCCACCTTTCGGACTTTGGGGCTACTGGCTTTCTGCTTGCCTCTCTCCTAGGCCTGTGTGCTCTTGGGCTGATTCTTCTTCTCGCCACTCAAGCACTGTGAATGAGGAATTCGTTTTTCCCTGCACCATCTTTTTGAAATCTCATTCGAGATTTTCACCATCTCTTCTAAGCAGGTGCCCGGAAGGACTGCGCTTTAGGAAGTGCTGGAGTCCTCCCCTGCCTGCTGGGCTCCCTGGCCTTCCACTGGGAGCATCACAGGTATGCGTGGGAAAAGCAGCCAAATGGACAAACATAACACCTTTATTTTGAAAGCGGATCTAGTATAAATTATGCAGTTGCAAATACCAGAAAGAGAGACATGGTTCTTGGCCTTGGCTTGCCCCTGACCCTGAGCTTGCAACTGAGTGGCTTGTTTACTAAATAAATATGTCCTAAGGAGGTCAACTCTTTATGAGAGTGCTAGGGCGTCAAAACATGGACTTAAAACTGTAGCCTAGGGCCAAATGAGAGAACAGAGGGAGGGAGGATCACGACCATCTTCCTCACCCACCCAATCCCCGCAAAAGGTCCCCAGGGAGCACAGTTTCAAAACCATTCCAGTAGGTTCGTTCTTAAGTCTCCTCTGATTCTGTTATTCCCAGACTCTTAGTGATGTTTACTGCCCTTTAAGTTAGTAATATCCTTCACAAAAGTGAATGCTACAGGTTACTTCACTGGGCGCTTGGTCCCTCAAAGATTCTGCATGTTAGTTTTCTGTGTGGCTGTTTATTTGTGTGGAAACCCACTTTCTTATCTCACCACTAAAGACCAAGGAAGTGCTTTCAACAACCAGCAAATGTCACGCGTATGTGGTCATTGTATGCTTGTGGTTGCCGATAACAACTAGTATGCTAAGCAGAAGACACACCAAAAAGCTGATGATTTTAAATAGAACTTTTGACTATGCTTCTATGTTGAACCCTTTAAGAGTTCTGACTTTATTAAACTCATTTATAATCGTGAGCAAACGGGTCGGTGCAAATGCCCCCAGATGTTTTTGAATTCCATAATTTTCATTTGCTATCAGTGATCTAGGTTTAAATACCTTTTTCACTTACAATCACCTATAATCTTTGTGGAAGAATTAACAGAACCCTAATTCATTCGTTTGGCAATAGCTCATTGCTGCTTTGGGCTTACAATGTCCTTGGTGTTCACTGGGGATACAGGTAAATTTAGTGGACACTAAGGTGCTCTCTCATGGACCTGTCAGGGAGGACTGTGTTGAATCTCTAACCACTTGCTCTTGTTCTCATCACTTAATTTTCACTTACTGAATCATTTACTTTCTGGAAACTCTCTTGGTATGTGTGTTACTTTGCTAGGGTTGCCATAACAAAGTACCACAAACTGGACAGTTCAGACAACAGGAATTTGTTGTCCGTCGGTTCTGAGGGCGAGGTGTTGGCAGGGTTGGTTCCTTCTGAGAGTTGTGAGAAAGAATCTATTCCATAACTCGTCCCTACGTTCTTGTAGTTTACTGGCAATCTTTGGCGGCCCTTGGCTTGCAGAAGCATCACCCTAATCTCTGCCTCCATATTCATATGGCGTTTTGTGTGTGTCTGAGTCCAAATTCCCCCTTCTTATAAGGACACAAGTCATACTGGATTGGAGGCCTTACCCTATGCCAGTATGACCCCATCTGAACTAATTATATCTGCAACAACGCTTTTTCCTAATGCGGTCACATTCTGAGAAACTGGAGGTTAGGACTTCAACATCTGAGTTGTGGGGGGGACACAGTTCCAGCCATAACAGTCTGGCTGATGCCTGCAATGATCAGATGACAGACATTTGGAAATTCTGGCTAGGAGAGATGGGTAGAAAGAATGATGAATTACATCGAGTGTGTGCTTCAGAGCCTAGAGACAGGCAACTGTTGCAGGATCGTAAATTCTGTCATATGAAAAAACTGTGCAGTTATTCTCGACATACTTGGCATAAAAGTCACTTATTTCTCAAGTTTCTCCTCTAATTTTTTGACCAACTCTTTGTCAATTTTGATTTGATAATTTCCCGGTGGCTTTTGATTAATGGAGAAAAAAAGAATTTGATTACATTTGTAAAATTCTATCCAATTTATTTATGTTTTAGCTTTTTATTATGCACATTTTCACATGTCTGCAGGAGTAGAGATAGTATAATAAAGACCATGCACCCATCTTACAGCTTTAATAATTGTCAACTTTTACCAATCTTCTCTCATTGATCCTTCGATGTTTTTCTCTTGCTAGAGTCTGTTAACAGGAATTCCAAACATTATATTATTTCACTTGTGTAATTTTTTAAAGGTAGAGAAATATGTTATACTTTCTTACTATTGAAATTAAGGAGGAGAAAGGGAAGACTACTCACGGATAAGTGTTACGGCTTACACCTTGGTTTTTATGTTGTGACTAATTAAAGGAGATAAGGCAGGAACAGGAGAGAACAGGGAGAAAGAGCATATGTGAAGATACCCTCTCATTTTCATGCTTTTCTCCCTAACTAAACTCCCCAAAGGCGGAAACTGTGTCTTGGCCACACAGTTACCTTCATGCCGTATAGGGTGTTGGTGTACAGTAGGTGTTCAAGGACTATCTGCTGAATAACTGAATGAATAAAATGAATGATGCTCTCCAAAAACTTTGAACAGAAAGAGGTATACACACACTCAGAAAAATACACATTTAGCTTTAGAGACAAGAAAAGAGACCCTCAAAGTTACATTGTTTCTCATCGTCTCTGGAATATTTCCTCTGACATTTAAATCTCTGTGTAGCATTCCTACAACCCTACCAAGAAGTAGGTTTATTTCTACATGCTGAGTGCTTGTGCCATTAGCTAGATGGAATTGCATCGAATGCGAGAGGTTTCATCCACGCTGTAAGAGTCCATTCTGCATTTGCGTTAAGTGGCCATCGAGGCATGAGTCCTCAGTGTTTGGACTACCTTCCATCCCCTCAGAATTCCAGAGCCATGGTTTCTTTTGCTGGCCAGCTGGGAGAAGATTTGGATTGCTGTTAAAGTGGCACACATTTTGCTGAAGAACGTGTGATTTCAGGTGTGCATACTGCAGGCAGACCTGTGCTCTTAGAAGCGGGTCACATCGGAGCAGGGGAAACAAGTACTGTTCCACTAGACCAAGGAGGTCTTAGACGGAAAAGGGGAAGAGAGAGGAGGCAAAGTGTGCAGTCCTGGAGCCCAGTTCACCCTTCTTAACTCCTTGCAAGTCTCTCACAACCCCTGGTTTAAGAAATTCCAGACTGAAAAATAAAAGCCATAAAAATATTGCAAGGAGAAGTCTGGTATGAAGAGCTCGATATAACCCCCATGTATAGAACATGTTGCAATAACTTTTTTTTGTTAGGGTTAAAATGAGGAAACCTGAAATGCATCCTGGGTTGTGGGTGTTCAACATCGACCTTGTATCACAAAGTTCTGCAGGCCTTGTGCCCTTACAAAATTAAAAGGAACGTTGGATTATTCAGATGATTCTGAAATCAGTACAGAAACGCTGCTTGATCTGAGTTTTAAAAAGCAAACCTTTGGATTTCTCTTTAAACTTGTCTGCATGCTCTGTCATATACTTATCTTTAAGGGATTTTTTTCTTCCCTACAGTAGATACCCTTTTATATAACACTATAGCTACTCAAGATATTAAGAAGATTTTATTAACGTATATTTGTAGTTGATGTCAGAAAAGTCTATTTCATTTCAGTTCTGAGTCAAAGATGGGAATACGTTGAAATAGGTAGAAGGGTGACTGTTTCGCAGTTATCTGTTGGCAAATGTGTTGTCATCCTCTGCATTCTTCCAGTCATGTGGCTTGTGGTGAGCCAGGAATGATGGAATCCCACTGCCATGCTCATCTTTTCTCCTCGGCCCTGAAGGAACCTTTTATACTGGTGACTGCCTGACTGTTCTTGAGATTTTTCTTCCCTCAATCCTCTCCAGGTCTTAACTCTCTCCTGACTCTCCGCCCACCTTAGACAGCCTGGTCCTTTCCACCATCAGCCACAAAAATGTGGGTGTTCCCAGGGCTCTCTCTGCTCCTTGGAGTTCTTCTTCACATAGCCACACCTCTTGGAGCTTCCTCTACAGTCCCCAGCTGTTTTTTTGGCCTCTAACCCTGAAGTTCCACTTACTTGCTTGACATCTGTCTGGGTGACCCGGCAGTACAGTACACTCAGTCTAAAGCTGAAACCCTTGTTTATTTTTTAATTATTTTGTTATTTATTTTATTTTTATTGCTGTATAGTAGTTGTACATATTTTGGGGGTACGTGTGATATTTTGATACCTGTAAACAATATGTAATGATCAAATCAGGGTAACTGGGTTCATCCCAAACACCTATCTTTGTGTTGGAAATACTACAAATTTCTCTTTAAGCTGTTTTGAAATACACAATAAATTGTTAACTATAATTTTCCTACTGTACTATCAAATATATTAGAACTTATTCCTTCTAATTGCATTTTTGTACCCAGTAACGTACTTCTCGTCATCCTCCCTTCCTCCTTCCCTTCTTAGCCTCTGGTAACCACCATTCTACTGCCTCCCTCCATGAGAGCCATTTTTTTTTTAGCTCCCACATATAAGTGAGAACATGTAATATGTCTTTCTGTGCCTGGCTTATTTCACTTAACATAATGACCTCTAGTTCCATCTGTGTTGCTGCAAATGACAGAATTTCGTTCCTTTTTATGGCTGAATAATACTCCATTGTGTATATACAACATGTTTTCCTTGTCCATTGATGGATACTTAAGTTGATTCCATATCTTGGCTATTATAGACAGTATTGCAGTAAACATAGGAGTGCAGATGTCTCTTTGATGTACTGATTTCCCTTCTTTTAGATGTATCCATAGTAGTGGGATCACTGGATCATATGGTGGTTCTATTTTTAGTTTTTTGAAGAACCTCCATACTGTTCTCCATAATGGCTGTACTAATTTACATTCCCACTAACACTGTACAAGTGTTCGCTTTCTCTGCATCCTCACTAGCATCTGTTATTTTTTGTCCTTTTGATAATGGCCATTCTAAATGGGGTGAAATGATATCGTGGTTTTGATTTGCATTTCCCTGATGCTTAGTGATGTTGAGCATTTATGCATATACCTGTTGGCCATTTTTGTGTCTTCTTTTGAGAAATGTCTATTAAAGTCCTGTGCACATTTTAAAAATCAGATTATTTATCCTTTTGCTATTGAGTTGTTTGAGTTTCTTATATATTCTGGTTATTAATCCCTTGTCAGATAGGTAGTTTGCAAATATTTTTTCCCATTCTGTAGGTTGTCTCTTCACTTTCCTGATTGTTTCCTTGGCTTTGCAGAAGCTTTTAAGCTTGATGTAATTCCATTTTTCTATTTTTGCTTTTGTTGTCTATGCTTTTGGGGTCTTACCCCAAAAATCTTTGTCCAGACTGAAGTCCTGGAGTGTGAAACCCTGTTTAAACACCACCACAAAGAGTGGCTTCTCCTCCTTCAGCCCGTATAATACTCAGGTTGCAAGTCCCCAAGTCCATGTTAATTCTTACTTGCTCCCTGGTCTTTATTAATTTCCCACAACTTGCCAATTCTCCCTTTTAGCATTTAGGATTCTTTCTGTTGCAAGTATGGAAAACTCCGTTCAAACTGGCATAAATAGTAAATGCATGTGTGGTATGATCATGTGTATTCAAGTATATTAAATTATATGGTGTCTATGAAGGTTAGGTACATATGAAGAAAATGACATTTTTGAGGGATATTTAATGGTTCACATGGCTGAAAATTCTGAAGGTAATGGCCATGCCAACACCAAGATCTGGCTTCTTTATCTCTTCCCTGAGTCTTCTATGCTGTCAGTTTCATCATAAGGCTTCCTGGTGGTTGCAAGATGCTAACACCATTTGCTCCCTTGGTCTGGCCAGGAACCTGGGGGCCATCTTCAACTCTCATCCCTCAGGGCCCACATTCAATCTCATAGCTCCTTCAAAATGTATCTCAGATCCAACCAGGAGGATGTGGCAAAAGAGGAAGCTCAGGAGTACTTGATGAAATTAGAGAAAAAGAAGTTAAGGGAAGAGTTTTAGATGCTTCTCCGTAAAGAAGAGGGGAAGCAGAGTGGCTGGTCAGAATTGGGAACACTGGGATTTTTGATGGAGTTTACTGGGAGTGTGTGCACAGATGCTTAGAGGCGGAATCGACGTGCTGTCTGAAGAATGGCATTCTTTATAATAGGTGAGAGAGCACATTTGTTTGATTTGTTTTCATACAACTTTAACATGTATCCCAGGAGAAGACTGTTTTCGTTGTTCCAAATCTGAAACCAATAATTTTCTTTTAACATACAGATATAATATAAGCTCAATTTTTCATTACTTTCCCTATGAAGCTGAAAGCGGTTGACTTGCCTTAGAGATTTTTATTTCATTGTATTGTGATGTGACGTTACCTTTCATTAATCCCTTCCAGCTAAGCAAAATTTAATTAAAACCATCTCACATGATGGCAACCATTTATGTATTTAAAAAAAGAGCTCACGGAAGCTCAACTACCAGTCTTCTGTTCTAAACAAAGCCTAACTGTTAAATTTAGTAGGTTCTTTCTTGAATGTAGAGTTTGTTACATAATGGCTCTCCCCCCCATTAATTTAGCATAATAGGGAATTTTTATGTCTGTGTTCCATTTTACATGACTGTGACCTGAATTTGAGATGATACAGATTTGAGGACGAAAGGAAAAGAAAATTATTTTTTAAAGGAGAAATGGAAGGTGATCAATAGCAGTATACATATATATATATATTTCCTTCAGCGAATATGGCAATCCTTGTCAGGTGTAAATAGGTACAGTGCCATTTTCCATATAGATCAAGTGACACAGTGCCTCAGTGGTTTGGCGGGAGACGGTCGAGATCCTCACTTCCATCATTATTGACATTTACTGTGTGCAGGTGAGCAGGGAACATTGAAGGATCACATCTCCAGTCCTCGAAGATCGTGAGTCCTTTGCTCTGGAGTCTTCATTTTCCCCATGTCTCCACTCTACTCTGACTCCAATTTTATTTGGAACTTTATAGAAAGGAAGCAAATATTCTTTCTTGGTTTCATAACTAACTCAACTGTGAACACAAATAATCACAAAAAGTCTGCATAAGCAGGACTCTTACTGCCTCTTACTTTCTATGCCTTTTATTTGTCATTTCATAAATACCGCTCTGGGTTGATTAATTACTTTGAAAAAAATTTCTATTGTAGTAAAATATATATAACATAAAATTTACCATTTTACCACTTTAAGTGTACAAGTCTGTGGCCTTAAGTACATTCACAATGTTGTGCAACCATTGCTACCATCCATTTCCAGACCTTTTTTTTTTATTATTATTATTTCAAACAAAAACGCTGTATCCGTTAAACACTAATGCCCTATTCTCCCCGTCCCGCAGCCCCTGGTAACCTCTGTTCTACTTTCTGTCTCTGTGAATTTGCCTAATCTTGGTACCTCATGTAATCATTCAGTATTTGTCCCTTTATGTCTAGCTTATTTCACTTAGCGCGGTATTTCCAAGGTTCATCCATGTTGTGGCATGTGTCAGAGTTTCATTTTTTTAAGGTTGAATAATATTTCATTGTATGTATGTACCACATTTGGTTTATCCATTCATCCGTTGTTGGACATTTGGGTAGTTTTCCTGTGTTGTCTGTTGTGAATAATGCTGCTATGAACTCCGGTGTGCAAGTAGTCCGTTTGAGTACTTGCTTTCAACTTTTTTGGATCTATACCTAGGACTGGAATTGCTGGGTCATATGGTAATTCCGTGTTTAATTTTCTGGGGAACCGCCAAACTGTTTTCTGCATTTTATGTTCCCACCGGCACTGGACACAGGTTCCAAATTCTCTGCATCCTTGCCAGCACTTGTCATTACCTTTTCTTTTCTTTTTTTTAAATAATAGCCATCCTAATGGGTATGAGGTGGTGGTTAATTACTTTTAATAGAATTTTCCCGCACGTCAGAAGCATCGCCGTACTTTCTGATGTGCATATGATCGATGTTGGTGGTACTCCTAAGGAGGAATTTGCAGTGATTGACCAGGAAGCACTTTGCTGCAGCTGTTTTCTTTATCTGTGGCATCAGCACCCCATTTTCTTTTTTTTTTTTTTTTTTTTAGTAAAACTCTATGTAGGAATGAAGTATGGAAAAAGTCTCTGGACTTGCCATTTGCTCAAGATCACTCTAGGAAACATTGTCCAGTGTCAGTAGCCCCAAGTCATTCATCTGCATAAGGATAACTTTTGACACAGAAACAAAGCACTCTCAGGTCCCCTGCGTGTGCGTCTAATGGGCCAAGACTCACGATAGCAAAATTAATTCCTACCGGATCCAGGAAGGAGCAGTGTCAGAGGGAGTGCTGTGTCCCTCACACTGAGTGTTTGGCTTTCAGCACGCCCTTTGCTGGTTTTGTCCTCTTTAGGCTAATGAGCATGGTGGAGAACCACTATTAACATCAACATGGGAGTGTCACAACACACCTCTATTGTTTCTAAAATTTTTAGGAATCCTTGAGCCAAGCACTGATGACTGTTATTTGTTCTATTCCGAAATATACTTTTGACAAGTGGAGAAAACTCTCCTTAATTTCCATTTAGTTTACCCAGTTGTGTAAGTAAGATTAGTGAGCGACGTGGCTCACCGGACTGCACATTCTCAATCTGAAAGGCAGGTAATGTTAGGAATCGTTATTTGGCCAAGCCTGTGGTCTTTGTTATTTCTGTCCCGCCACGTCATTTGCTTAGTGTGATTTTTGCATTTCATGTATCATCTATCACTGTCGGGGAGCTTGAGCATATCACGTAGAGGATTAGAGGAAAGTGATTTTGTGCTTAGAAAATAATTGAATGAAGATTTACTTTGTGACTTTAAGCCGCGGGATAGCTTCCTGTTTTAAAGCCTCTCATTTGGTTATACAAGCAGAGATGACCCAAAGTCTTTGAAAATGAGGCTCCATCTCAGAGTCTTGTTGGACAGCCCAGGCTTGCTTAAGCACAGACTCGCTTATGGGCGGAGAGTCCAGCCCCCACGACAAACCGTGAAGCAGGAGGGATCTGCCATGCTGTGTCTCCACTTCCTTCCCGCTGAGTGGCCGCTGCCTTTTAGTTGCCCTCCTTCCTTCCAAGGTCAGGCAAGTATTTGTTGAGGGTGTACTGTGTGACAGGTTCCACCTCACTGCCCCCCAACCCCCACCTCACCACTTCCAATTTCCCTTGCTTCGCATATGCTTTGGGAAAAACATTCCTGAAACCATGCTTTCCTCTGAAGTCCACCACAGTCATCACAGAAGAGGATTTCTGTGACCAAACGTGGGGTTCCCCCCACACACCAAGCAGCGGACGCCAGCTGGGTGTTCTCTAATTCAGTTCCAACACTGTCTACTCAGAGATAGTGTCAGGTCCCACAGGGTAAGGGCGCAGTCCCTTCAAGTTGAGGTTCCCATGACCCACCCCTGTTTGGATTTGATAATTTTCTGGAGCAGCTCATAGAACTCAGGGAAACACTTGCTTACATTTACTGATTTATTATAGTGGCTATTACAAAGGATACAGATGAAGAGATGGGTAGGGTGAGGTACGGGAAAGGGTGCGGAGCTTCCATGCCCTTCCTGGGTGCACTGTCCTCCAGGAACTCCTCATGTTCAGCTATCTGGAAGCTCCCCGAACCCAGTCCTCTTGGATTTTATGGAGGCTTCATTACATAGGTGTGATTGACAACCGTGTAGACATGTGATTAGGCAAAAAGCACATGATCTAAACCCAGCAAGGCCTGCCCGTTCAGATTCTTCCTGGCCTCCCTGTGTAACTTTCCTTCCTCCAGGGTCTGGGGCAGGATGGGCTCTGGAATGAGGGTCTTTTGACCCACAATAAGATTAGAGTCCTGCCTTGGGCAGGTGAAAGGAGGATGGGAGAAGGTCAGAGAGGGAGTTTCTATCTCCTGAGGCCTCAAGTGCCCAACTTTATAACTAGAACTATGAGAACTATGAAACTCCGTAGGAACGTGGATAAAAGCCAGTATATATACCATAACACCACAACATAACGTGGTGAGAGGAATTCCTTTAGCATTCCAAATGAAAAAGGTAAACAGTAGCTCCTGACTTTCAGCCAGAGGAAAGCCTGCGCTGTCTCCAGGTAAACCCAACGCATTCTATCGTTTTATTGAGTCAGTCCCTTCCTCCTTCTTCAATGACACTAGCAAGACTTCTCAGATGTTTTCTTTATATCATCTTTAAAAATGTGCATTACCCAATTTAGTTGGGAACTTGAACCTGAAGGTCAAGGCCAGCCATCAGTGATTTTTGGAATCTGTGGCCGTTGCTCAGTTGTCTGGGGCAGGCTTTCCCAGGCCAGTGCTGCGTCCAGCCAGGGTCAGCCAACCTCCAACCTCCTCCTTCCTGTTCCCCTCCGTGAGGGTGGGGTGCAGGGGAGGGGGCATCCAAGCTTTCTCTTCGCCACCCAGGCACAGGCACATTCTGTTTCTCCTTGCTTTGGAAGTCATCTATTCTGAATCTCGAATCTCTGAACATGCTTACGAGGTCTTTATTCCTCAGATAGCACATCTGTGAATGGCTCTCTGGAAACACCTGGCCCTTCTTTCTGCCTCCTGTTAGGCAAATCCAGTCACTTAAAATGGGAAGATTTCAGGTAAGGTAGGAGGGGAGGGGGTTGCTAGGGCAGGTTGGGAGGAAGTAATTTGGGGCTAGGTGGGGCTTTTGGCTGCCCCTGCAAATTATACTGGACAATGAGGGCCTGGTTCTTCTTAGGATAAAATTTGATGTAAGAGGTTTTTTGAGATGTACAATAGAAATACTTCCAGCTGGGGTATTGCATTGACATGTAAATGCGGATAGAAAAGACAGATACAAAAAACAAACTGTCCTTCCAAAAGGATTTAATAAATATTGTTTGTTTGTTTTTTAACAGTGTTTGTGGGGATGGTTTAAAAAAAAAAAAAAGATGAAAGACCCAAATGTTTGAACGATTAAGTAGGGAATCAGAATGTTTATTTTTCCCTCAAAACAACATATCCATGATAAACTGTGATGAGGGAATAATGCTCCTGTAACCTTTTTCCTTTAGTAATTTATCTTTCTAATTCCAGCGGATGAAAGATGACTTTGTGCCTGGGGAGAGCGCGCGGATCAGATTAATGTGCGCCGTCACTGCGCTGCTCTATTATCCATCCTTGGAGAGTTTTCAATCAAGATGCTTTTAGCAGGAACTCAGTGGGAAGGCCACTGCTCCAAGGGCTCACGGGAGCCAAGCACTGCCCTCTGAGCATCTCGGCTCGCCTGGGCAGCCGATGGGCTCTTTCCTCTGCCTCACCCTCACCTTCTCCTGCCCTGGCTGTGCCGGCAGACAGGTGTGGCCAGAGTGTGGTGGGCTGGAGACCCCTCACCCAGGGCATCCCCCTCCTCTAAAGGGATGCCCACCCTGAGAGACCTTCACTTGTCACCTTTTGGTGGTTGGTTGCTGCTTACATGTCCAGCTCTTTGCCTGCTCAATGCCAAGCATGCGTTTGATTTTAAAAGTGTATTTTTACAGTGACATTGCACTGTGACCACCTAAAAGAAAGCTATTTAAAAAGAAAGCAATCATCCCTGATTCTGTTTCCCTAATATACCCGTATCTCACCCTCTGGATTTTTTATATATATGTGCGTATATGTCTATACATAGATGTATGTATACTTATGTGTGTGTATTGTCATATATTTCCCTAACATACCTGTATCTTCATCCTCTGGGTATGTGTGTTTATATATATAATAGATACATACATATATGTTAATATAGGTATGTGTGTCTATGTGTGTATAGACATATGTATATTTATGTGTGTGTTCGTATATATCGTCATGTATTTCCCTAACACACCCATATCGTCATCCTCTGGGTATGTGCTTCTCTCTATATATAAACACAGACACATGCACATGTATATTGTAGGCTTAAGTGACGTTTCAGAATAAACAAGTCCACGTGGCAGTTCCCCGAGAACATGCCTGTGCCTTGCAAGCAGCTCTGCTCCCCCCCTTGGCTGTGCCTCAAGAGCTGCCCACCAAAGTTCTCAGTCAAGTCAACCCCGAGGTGTAGGCTACCAGACAACCTGGGAGGGCACATGTGGACCCTGTTTTTTCATTTCAAAGGGCTGTTTTCTGTAGATTGGGTTTGTGTCTTAATGAGTTTCTTAAGTTCGGAATTCTGCTGAGGAAGGCATACTATACCTGCATTTAGGGATTCTCATGTAATATTTATAATCAGTTATTCTCATTGCGTTTATATTTTATTTCACCCATGGTAGAATGTTTACATGTATTTGTGTGTGTGTGTGTGTGTGTGTGTGTGTGTGTGTATGTATTTGTGTGTGTGTGTTGGTATAGGATGGTGCAAAATATTTTAAATTCTGATTCCTGGGTTCTACCTTGGGAAACTGTCTTTGAGTCTCTGGCTCTCCTCTCCCTTAACTTTGTAGGAGCCACAGTTTAGATCTCCTTGGCCCCTGTCAATGCTGGCACTTCATGACTCTATTATCTGTGAGTCTAATCAATATAGAATGTTTCTGATACTCGAATGAAATACCTTCTGATTGCTGTTTATGAGATTTTATCGTAGTGAAATCAGATTGACTTCTAACAGCAAGTAGCCCCGTTTGGAAAACAAAGCTTGTATATTAAATCATGCCTGTTCTAATTTCAGTTTCCTTTTCTCCCCATCAGTTTGCTGTTTTGTGGTTCACAAGAGGTGCCATGAGTTTGTCACTTTCTCCTGCCCGGGTGCAGACAAGGGACCTGACACTGATGTGAGTAGTATTTGATGTTAATGTCGATTTCTGAGCTTTAATTTTTTAAAATGCCTGTACAACTGTTGTTTTGGCACCAACTCTTAATGGGGAGGCCCAATTAGACTCATACAACTTTGGCCTGTGCTAATGAACAGATTTATCGTCCTTTCGAGCCCTGGACTACTTCGCAGAGAAATGCTCAGAGGAGAACTTCTCGCTAGCGTGTGCTCTTTCAGTGTGGGCAGCCACGTTGGCTAATTCCACCAAATTTATAGTAATAGCTTCCACAAACACAGTGCGGTTGTTGACAAATTTTACAATGAACGTAAATCACCCTTTAGTTTATTTCTAAAGGTTTATTAACAACTAGGGCTATCATTGCTTTTTGGCCAATGTAACACACTGCTTCCAGTTTGCTTCATGAGATTCGTGCTGCCTTTTCATTATGTATATAAATGCTACTGTTGATTGAAATAATTTAGCATCTGTTTCACTGAACAATGATCTCCGAAGCTGTCCATGTGTGAACACATAATTTCATTTATTTGTGTTCTAATTCTGCCTGTCTCTATTGAGCGTCTCTGTGGCATCTCTTGTTTACCGAAAATCGAGATCAGAAAAGGGGAGTGAGAGGAGGCACGGGAAACACCAATAGCTCAAATATATTGGGTGGAAAGAAACTTGGACTGTTACAGGAAAAGTAATATTTTAACTGAAAAAAAAAATATTTTTTGCAGGGTAGGCCTGGAAGAGTAGACATTTCTATTCTGAATTGCTCTTCCCAGAGCAGTTTAGTCACTCATTTCTTAAGTCATGCGCTTCAAACAATTTCCAGCTTTAGCACTCGTTCCCATCAGGAAACTGATTTCAAAGTGGCTTTCTCGGTGCAGGCAGGGCTCCGGCCTTCCCTGCTCAGAAGGTGACATTGGCACAGTCGGCGCTGAGGGATGCAGATTTGCATTGTTGTAACACATGCAGTGAAGAACTTACCATTTCATGCTCAGTGCATGGGAACATGCCACGCTGGGGTTAAGATGCCGGCAGAGGCAGCGTCGAGTGGGTGCTGTGGGCTCTGAACCACCCTGGGGGCCACAAAGGCTCACAGAACACAGGAGCCAGAGGGAAGCTCAGACGTCATCTTGTTTTGTATCTTCTCGGATGAGGAAGCCCAAATCCGTGAGTGTTGAGTGACTTGCCTACATACAGACAAAACTAGTTAGTGTCATGCCTTCCCCACCTGCTTCCACTTTCCATACTTCTCTCTGGAATATTGTCTCCATTTGGGGCATTTTAGAGATAAAAAATAGACAGAATGTAGAGTATCAGGTTTTCTAAAAAATGGAAGTCCTTTATACCCTGGTTTGCAATAGTACTGAAGCCTCATCTGGTGGCCTCTTCATTTCCTTGCTCGTAATTCCCATCTTTATCCTCTCCCTTTCATCCCCCACACCCCCGTTTCTACCCCATCAAGAATGGGGAGGAAATATGGGCAGGCTGCAGGACATGAATCGTTTGACCCCTACCTCTTCCTTTTTTCTCCTCCCACTTCTTTATTCTTCCGGTCGAGTATTCCTTATTGAGAATCTGGAACGGGCCAAACTCTGTGCTGCGCCCTGGGATACGACACTGAACAAAGGGATGTGCTCCTCGCCCTCGTGGACGTTTTGCTAGGGGAAGGTAGATGTTAAAAGGCCACTAATTAAAATAGGGCACAGGTACATGGTGAGGTTTATCTAAGGGACCTACTCTGGGTGGTCAGGGAAGGCTTCCTGAGGAAATGGCATGTAAACCAAGCTTTAAGGCTGTCATGTACAAACCCTGTGTTAGCTGTTTATGAACAGTATCAAAAATTTACAGAGAATTCATAACAAATTCATAGATATGATCAGAGAGTCGGCCTGTAGCCCCGTAGGAAATCATTACACCCGCGTCACGCTCTGGTATTCCTCCTCCTCCTCTGGCTGCTGCTTCTCGATGTCCTGGCTCCCTGATCCTCCTCTCTCATACGACGTGCGGGAGCTCCTTAGAGTTCTCTCT
Organism: Propithecus perrieri; assembly: GCA_963574695.1. NCBI lineage: Eukaryota > Metazoa > Chordata > Mammalia > Primates > Indriidae > Propithecus > Propithecus perrieri. The sequence goes on along the minus strand of CAUYRB010010669.1, from coordinate 11,363 downwards.
TGGTAGCTGATCCCTCCTCTCCTCACTCTGTACCCTCTCTCTAGACAAGATGATTATGCAGGAAAGTCCTGGTTTATGCCCATTATGGGTCAGTTGATGCCTATCAATTATTTTTGGTACCGCCTTCTCTGCTCAGAATTTTTATCGTATTTGGATGACCATTGGTGGAGTGACCATGGTCACTCTACTCAGAGCCCAGAGCTAGGCAAAAAGCTTCGGTGAAGATCGACTTGGTGTGAAAGATAACAGAGGCACACCTGTGATCTGATGTTCAGCTACATTCCTTTCCTTATTTCCTGGCTCATCTTTTTGTGTGTTGATTTTCTGTAGACACCTAGCCTCACATTTAATATCCTTTGAAGTGAAGATGATAAGAGATGACTTTTTTTTTTTTTAATATAAGAGAGAAGCACATAAGATATTAAATCCAGTCTTGCTTGTCTGGCTCACAAAGGACCATGCAACCATTCTCTTCCAAGGAGAAAATTTGCCTTTTGGTTTTTGGAGCTAAGAGACCTATAATGAGGACTTTTCTGCAGCCAGAGCTTGTGAATGAACGTGTCATCTGGCGGTGTGCAGGATGATTTTACTTATTGTGCAAGTTGCAAAGTCAGTCTTGGGAAGGCACAAGATGGCCAAAGGGACCTGCACTAGGGAGGTAGCTGGAAAAGCACAAAGGCATCCGAAGACAGGGCTGAGCTGAGATGGTAGGATTTTCTTGTTTTACTCTTTTCCCAATAAGATTTTTCTGAAAATCCCAGAGTTATCAATCCAGAAGGGGCGTTACGGGTTTATCTAGGTTAACATTTTGCCAATGAGGAGATGGAGGGATGTTGAAGAAAGGCACCATCTGGGGAACCATCATATGTTGTCTCTTGAGTATCCACTGAGCTTGTGGTTGATCCTATCAAGAGAGTTGGCCATGAAGGGAAAGAGAGGTCGGCAGCTTGGTTGTGTTGTGCTGTCTCTGGGGCACGTCAGTAGCTATTACTGGGTGCACTTACTGAAAGTTCTTGTCAAATGTCTAGGAAAGTGCTAGAGGGCCTGAGAAAGACCAGTGAAAAGAATAAAAGGTTCAGGAAAAATGAAATCAATTTAAGAGAAAAAAAAAAAACAAAAACTCCCCCAAGCATTTTTTCCCCCTGAAAAATTTAAAATGTTTAAATTAAGATTTTTCTCATACCATGGGGAATGGTTAAAATGTCCTGTTCATATGCCACCGAATGATGCCTTCATTGAGCTTAGCAGACTCTACGGCATTCACAGGCGGGGAAGAAGTTACAGATCTTATGAAATCCACAAATACTGTACGTGCTCTGCCATCTTCAAGATGAAAGGAAAGAAAAAGTACCAAAAATAAAATACAGTAGCCAGATGGGAAGGCATTAAAAGTTCTTTTGAACGGAGGCGCTCTCCCAGACCCAAGGAGCCGTCGTAGTTGAGGGCCTGCATTGGCGCAGGGGATCTTGAGAAGAAAGGACTCTGGGTTCAACAGGAGGACCCCTGAAGATCCCCCGGCCAATTACTCAGCCCTCCCTCTACCCTCTCTGGATAAGCAGTGTTCTACTGCCAGGCCTTCCGTACCAGCACGTCTGAATAAAAAAGCTAAGCATTTCCTGGGCTTTAAACACGACCCCACCATACACACTGAGTAGAGAAGAAAGGAAAACGGAAGACTTAAAGGACCTAACATTAGCAGTGAACCCACTGATGCTGCGTGTCTCTGGAGCCAGGACTCGAGCTGGGCAACCTGGACGCTGCAGTATGTGGCTCACAGAACAAGCAGACCTCCTTCCACTGAGTGTTGGAAAGGTACTTTGAGTGGGTGCGGAATTTATGTTTCCGGGTGTGCAGCTTCAGAATGCAGCCTGGGGCTCTGCCTGGTACCTCTCCCCTGTGTCCAAGGTGTCACACAACAACAATGGAACAAAGTAAGACAAAAGTGGCCCGTGTTTAGAAATGGCTCTTCCCTCTTCTCTACCAAATTAAGATGTGGACAAGGACATGGGCGGAAGGGGAATAGGCGTTGTTTGGCTCTGGGCAGTGGGAGCAGCAAGTGTGTCTTTGCTCTGCTGAAGAGCTGCAAGTGCTGACGTTTCTTCGGCTGCCATTGGCTGCCTGCCCGGCCGGTTTCTCTTCCCTCTCTGGCCGCGATGAGGTGGGACAGACTCGGGCAGTGCTAGGGGTGGGTTCTGCAGGGCCGGCTCTTCCTAGACTTCTTCCTCTCCTGCTTAAAATTTCAGCTCGCCAGCCTCTTTGTCACTCGATCTGAGGGTCTTCTCTGTTTTTAGAACAGTCTCTGTTCATCTTAAATTGTTCATGAAGCCCACCATGCTGCAGGGAAAACTGGGTATGGGGGCTTTCCAGTATGCATGTGTGCACGCGCGTGTGTATGTGTGTATTAATATATATATCAGCACATTAAATCCCTTATTTTTATACTTCCTGTTTCCTCTTTTTGCCTCAAGTGAGAAAAAGCTTCGAAGCAGCACTTTCAGAGAATCATCCCAGTCTCAGTCCTACTCTTAAGCCATGATATACAACTCCTCCCTACTTGGCTTTTCAATCTGTAAAGTTGTGGGAAGTAAAACCAGTCTTATGTGATATGTATAAAATAACACAAATGCTAAACAACTACTTACACATAATCCCTGGGACATTTACTCTATGCATTGGACATGTGGACATTTGAGAAGGTGAGGTCTGTTAACAGGCTCCAAGCATCCGGAGGTCATGAGCCTCCCTTTCGTGTTTGTCAAGCCGTTCTGTTTTTGTCTTGTGCATTTTCACCAGTGACCCTGGTCTGTCTAGGGAGAAATTGTTCAGAGTATTTTGCACTTTTTATGTCTGAACGATGCAGTCGAACAGAATTCAGGTGACTTCCCTGATCACCACTGTACCCCACCTGGGAGACAGCCAGCATGTGTACAGGTGGCATCACAAGTTTGCTGATGCCTTCCAGAATGTTTGGAAAGGCACCAAACGAAGGAATTAATCAACTTTCTCAAAGCTGTGGAGGCTTGCTTGGGATCTGGGTACATCTTCAAGTCCGTGAAGATTGTGAAACTGGTCCATTTGAAGCTGAGAGCATTGACTGTAAACACTTAGAACCAAAAATGGAAACCGTTGCACAAATTGCTACAAAGCAAAAGTGAAATCACTTGTGAAGCTGGACTCTGTGGAGGGCTGTATGTCTGGAAAGTAAAATTGCTTTCTTTTCTTTACTACAGTCTTGAGAATTCTCTTGTCCTCCGTCCTTTCCAGTGTCTTAGAAACCGATCAAATAAGAAAGGCTGCACAATTGTTTAAAATTCCACATTTCAAAAAGTCATTTATAACAAAACTTAAAGCATTAAAAATAAACATAGAAATAAATTTAATTAGTGAATCTTCTATTCTTTCAAAGTATTCTTTTACATTTAATATGGAAAAAGACGATTTTGTGAGCAAAGCCAGTTACACCCCAAAACACTTTTATATTCTTGAACCAACGAGGAAAAGAGAGATTTGTATGAGATACAGGAGTTAAAAAGTTGCATTTAAAAATCGGCGGAGTGTAGCAAGAAGAGACCTGGAGTTGGAATCGGGAGTCCTGCCCGGCCACATTATTAAAATGCTTTCTAGACCTTGGTCTTCTTATTTATAAGTATGGAGGTTGAGCGTCATGATCTTTAAAGTTGTTTTCTTCCCTAAATTTCATCCTGTTCCATTGTGTCATTGAATATTTATTGAGGGCCTCATACTGTGAAGGATACAAAGGTGAAGAGAGTTCCTGCCTCCTGATGCAGGGATTATCCTCTAATTGCAAGGATAAACCAAGTATGCAAGTAGTTACACTGTAAGATTGCAGAGGGTAGCTGCCCTAAGTAGAAAGAAATAATATGCTGTTGCGTTTAGCAGAAGAGAGAGAGCATCTAATGGGAGGTTGAATGGAGGCTTCATGAAGATGCTGACATTTGAAGATGTATTTCAAAAATTTTCAACTTTTAAAAACAAGTAGATCAGTATTTTCATGTTTCTCCTGCTGGCCTACGGGAGTCACGTCTCCTGCCTAATGCTGCAATCCAGTGGCTCCTAAACTCAGGTGACATGTATTTGCTGCAAGAGGACTTGTAATAAGAGGCCAGAGAGAGACCTGCAGTGTTCTGCACCTCCTAGTGGGACGCTCCCTCCACAAGCCTCTGAGGAAGCCTTTGCCCCGTTCTAAAACCACCCTCTGCACTTGCCCACGGGCAGCCTTCCTCATTCTCCATGATGCCACAGGAAACCTTAAAAAGAAGTTACTTCAGGGAAACAAACCCAACAAAAAAACACCCATGCTAATTCTGTTCTTCAGTGGGTGGATTATTTTATGTACCAGATTCACAGTAACAGAAGTATTTCCTACAAGGGAAGGGACTCCTGCTGCATTTGCGCCAAATTAATTTAGCCGGGAATTAAAAATAGCCTCAAAGATTTATATTCTCATCTACAGTTCTGATGAGTGAAAGGAGGCAGCGGGGTGGCGGAATGTCCAGGGAGAAGAGAGAGGGTTGTGTGCTACTTTGAGTTCTGTACTTGATTAGCTGAGAAGAAATGCGTGGTGTAACTGCAAAGAAAATGCATAGATTATAACCAGTTACCAGAAGGCATGTTTTCAAGGGAGTCACCCTTTTCAACTTAATCCACTGGTTTAGATTGCCGCTGCGAGAACATCTTTGGAACTCCACTTTTGGAACGGCCTCTGAGGCCAGTAAGCGCATTCTTTTCATTCACTCTTGGCAAGTTGTCAGCCTTTGAGAGTGCTGTGAAATTGTTTGGGGAGGCAGCCAAAAGTCCAGTGGAACCAGGTCAGAATAAGGGGTTCTTTTAGTACTGTTTTTGGTCGAAAAGGAGGTAAGATGATAAGTTAGAAAGAGTGATTTTGTTGTGAAACTTATAAGCTATCTCTGACATCAGGTCTGAAAGAGACGTGTGTGTTAATGTTAAGCATAGAGAGTGTTTGAATCACTGTGTAGCTTCTCAGGGGCACCTTTAGTTAACATTCATGTTTATTTGTTTAAAGATGAGGTCTTGCTGTGTTTGCCAGGTTGGATTTGCATACCTGGGCTCAAGGCATCCTCTCCCCTCGGCCTCCGAGTAGCTGGGACTACAGATGTACACCACTGTGCCTGATGCATGTCTGTTTTTTAGAAAATAAATTGTCGCATTACTCAATGATCACACTTACACAGTGAATTCTTCATGGGAAAACCGTTCATGGGACGGTCCTGTGTCTTTTCTCTTTGAAAACTGAGTGTAAAGTCCCTGGCACAAATTGGATGCTCAAAAAAATATTTGTTGAACCAAAGATAATGAGTGAGTGAAGGTCCGATAACCTCATTTGATCACTAGTTATATTTATCTGTTCTTGAGTTACTTAAATATTTTCAGCTATGCATGAGACTTTTAGTGAACTTCCCTAATACCTGGGAGTGGACGTTTCATCAGTATCATTGTCATGGCACATGGGGGCAAGGCGGGAAACACACCTGATGGGCTTTCCTACTAATCACAGTAGCTGGTTCAAACCATTGTCTTAACTATTTAGACTTTAGTTTAAAAGATAGTGGACCTAGGCAGTAGCTTTTGACTGGTTGGGATCGACAACCGGTATGATGGATTCCTTGTTTATTTTTCATGACCCATCCAAGGGACTCAGTAATATCAGATGGTTCATGATGTATAAACATTACCAATATCTGAGAACTGTTGTTGGAAATGGTGTCTGGGAGCCCTGCTGTAGGACCTCAAATCACTGGAAACCCAGAGCTGGAAGATCACTGTCCAAGTTGTGGCATCTTTATATTACCTGACAGATATTTAGCATCCCTTATGGGTTTAGTGTTTTTCTTGCATTTGTTCGTTATATGTGATCCCTAAATGTTTCTTGAGCATTTATTATGTGCCAGAGGTTATGGGATGCAAAGGTTAAAGAACGTGGTCCCTGTCTTCAAACAGCTTGTCCGTAGTGGGAAGTCATGCATGTAAGTAAATGTTGTTATTCAAGTAATTACGTCAGTGGACAACATACATAAATGCGCCAGGCATATATTGTTATTCCCATTGTACAAATGAGAAAATTGAGGCTCAGAGGCGGTGAACTGACTTTCTGGAGTTCAGTAGTAAGTGAAGACGTAAGCTTTGAACTGGGTCTCTCAGCTTCCAAACCTGTTCTCTTTCCTTGGTACCCTGTGAATGATCAGCAAAGCCAACTTAGAGGCAGATTTTCTGTCAGTGAAGGCTCTGTCCTTGTGGAGTCTGGAGTCATTGTGACTATGAGAAATCTTAAGATGGGAAGAGAAACTGGGAATGATACAATCCTGAGATATTAGCAGTAAAATCATTCACAGGGGAGACCAACAGTATGTGAAACTAAAGACAGAGCGTGCAGGGCCCATGGGACCCTGTGGGAGTCTGGAGCCATTTGGGGACTTGGTTTGGGTCCTGAAGAGGGTGTAGAGGGACTTTTTAGGACACTGGGTTTCTGGAAAGATTTGTTGCAAGTGTCTACACCCTAAGCTGAAAGCAAGCCCAGGGAGCTTTTTGGCTCATGCCAGAGGCTTGTTCCTGGATTTTCGTGAGTCACTTTTGTTTAAAAGCCGAACTCCAAGTCCCATTCAGCTAGCTGGTACCTTCCTCACCTTGGCTCTGTTTTCTGTTTTTACTGCTTAATAATCCCCAGCAGGAGGTTTAGGGAAAGAGAAGTATGTTTCCTGGGAGAAGGAGGAAGGCTTACTGTGAATACGCTAGCCAGCATCATAACCATGGCATTTATTTATTTACAGTGGGATCAGGGGCCAAAACCGACCATAACAATCAAATAAACCCACTTACTGGGAATTGTTTCAGCCTTCGATGGTGGCCAAGAGAGAAGCAGCACGTGCAAGGCTCCCTCTCGGCGGTTGTTTATCTTACGTTGTACCGTGAGCTGGGATCAAACACCCTCGGACATGGAGGCCAGTACCAGCAAGAGTGGAAGGGACAGTGGGGAAGGTCAATTGTTCTAATTATTTTGTTACTCATTCAACCTGTTATATTTATTTATATACCCAACACATTCCAAAACATGCTTTTGAGAATGATCAATCAAGGAAAAGCCAGTTTCTTAGAAGAACGTCATTGTCGTCATAACAGCATTGCCGTTGGGCACTGGCGTAGTCCTGATCGTGTGAAGGTTTCCCAGGTGATACTCTTCACGTGGAGAGAGGGCCCTGTTCCTCAGGGTGAGGTGTCATGCTGGACGCGTGCATGACTGACCTTATTTTCTTCCCTCCTGCCTGTTCTCCATGCTCCCTCTCCACTTTCCCAGCCAGTGCTCGCCCCGTCGGCCCGGTCTGTTCTGGTGTAACACCTAGCTGTCCTCTCTATTCCGGCTCCCAAGCCAGAAGCCTCAGGATTTTCTTGGCTGTCTCCATCTCTTTTGTCTCCCACACCTAATAGGTCTCCACGTTCTGTGGTTTCCACCTCCAACTCTCTCTTCTCTCCATCTTCCTAGCCACCGTCTTGTTAAGGCCTCGTCATGTCCTGCGAGTTGGTCTCACTTGACTCTGGACTGTTGGTCCTCTAGCCTAGGCCATCCTTCATATTGCCTCCCAGTGGTATTCTGGTTTTTTTTTTTTTCTTTATCTGAATATGCACTCTCTTGCTTAACATTTTCCAGGGTCACACACAACGACCTCACTGACAGTTAACTGTGGCTGTTGCCTGGGATGGCTTTGTTTCTGCTCCACACTGGCCTCTCCAGGAGGGAGGTTTCTTACATGGTAGTGGCAGTTCTCCAAGAAGCCAAGCCTCGGCGTACACATGCTTAACAAGCTTCCGCTGTCCCATTGGCCGGAGCCCAGAGTCACAGTGAAGGTTCAGTAGTCAGGGTTCTCCAGAGAAGCAGAACCAATAGGGGGTGTGTGTATAAGGAGATCTAATATAAGGAATTGACTCATGCAATTGTGGAGGCTGACAAGTCGCGAGATTTGCAGGGTGAGTTGGCAGGCTGGGGACCCAGGAAAGCCAAAGGCATGGTTCCAGCCTGATTCTGAAGGCCTGAGAAACAGAAAAGCAGATATGGAAGTTCCAGTTGAAGACCAAAGGCTGGCAAGCTCAAGACTTGGGAAGAGCTGTTTTCAGATTGCGTCCAAAAGCAGGAAAGAGCTGATGTCCCAGTGTGAAGGCCCGCAGACAGGAATAATTCTCTCTTCCTTGGGGGAAGGGTCAGCTTTTGTGTTCTGATCAGGCCTTTAGCTGATTAGATGAGGCCCACCCACATTATGGAAGGCAATCACTTAGCTCAGCCTAACAATCTAAATGTTATTATCATAAAATACACGCTCATAGAAACACCTCGAGTGATGATGGACCAAGTGTCTGGGCGCCCTTTGGCCCAGTCAAGTTAATGCATAAAATTATCACAAAAGGGTGTGGCTCCTGGGAGGGGTGAGTCACTGGGGCCATTAATGTAACAATGAGCCACAGACTTGGCTGTATAATAATATTTTCTTTCCCCCAAATCTTACCCATTGCTATATCCCCATTGCCTTGCATGATCTGACTCACAGCAGATGATCATTAATGTCTGTTGACAGAGTGAATGAATGAAAAAATGAGGTCTCTGATCCCAAAATAAAATCAAAATAATTTCCTTGGTTTCTGTAGAGTATCTGTAAAATATTTCATGGGATTCTGTCAGAAGGCATACCAGCTTATTTCCTTTAGGAAGTCTTTTTTTTTTTTTTTCCCCCACCGCTTGTCAAGGGATTTTTCAGTGCTTGAAGTTTAAGCCTAACTAAATTATGCAAGATGCTCGTTGAACTATGCTTGCTGGTGTGATCAGAATTTTTTAAGCTGGCAAGATTTTTTTTTTTTTTGGTTAAATACTGATAGGAAAAACAACCTATGGAAAGGCAACACTTATTTTGTAAACTACATATTTTTGATTGATCTTCCTTCAAGTGATTGCTAATTACATCGTTAATCTGGAGAGGTCTATAACAAATCACAATTGGACAGGGAGTTATGATATAGAGCGAGAGATAAGAAGTCAGTAGTCTGATTCCTCTCTTGTTTGGTCACTGCTGCTATGGGTGCATGTCTATCATATGCCTACCTTTGCCAGGATACGTAATCTGTGCAAAAGTCACAGAGGTTGCTATTGCTGCTCATAAGAAATTGTGATGGAATTGCTGTGTGAAAGGATGTATTTAGAAACACAGATGATGATCGTTTTACAATGCGTGAGATACTTTTCTTCATAAAACATACCTAAGACTACCTTTCGGAGGGCAATTTGCTTGTTGCAGGTGGTCCGCAGTTTCAGATCCCAAGCCTGTCTCTCCCCATCTCTTTCTCAAGATGGGGAAGCTTTGTAGAATGAACATGGAGTAGAAATGTTTAAAACATGAGAATTTCATACTTGAAAATGATATTCTTTGTGGAGGAGGGTGATTTTGGGTTTCTAGATGTTAAGCTGTATCATGACTCATTTGTTCTTAAACAGGTCGTTCTCCTGTTACTAAAAATTAATCACAAAAGACCAGGGAAGCTTGAAAAGGAAGAGGAGTTCATACAGCAGGTCTTAAAATTAGAAAGGCAGGGCTGCTTTCTTTTGCATTTGCTAAGTTTGAATGGTACACCGGGATTCAGGTAATTCATTTTAATCATTTTTTTCCCCATTAAGAATTGGGAACTGAGAGTAACTTAATGTATAGAACTAGCGGTGGGGAAGAGTAATGGTGGGTTGTACATGTGCAAAGAGACTGCAAACGTTAAGTACAACAGATTTGTCTGCTGGTCCCTGTGCCCACTGTCGGTTTGGAGACGCATGCTTGGGTCGGATCATGTTCTCACATAGTAAACTGCTGTTGATCCCGGAGCCAAATAGTGGGAGAGTCCGACAAAATAGCCTCTGAGAAGCACACAGCTTGCCAAATAGCCTCCTAGCTTGGCTCGTGGTTTCCATGCTTGCAGTTTATCCTCCACTGCAGCCAGCGTGGTGTTTTGCAAATGTCAGGCAGATCAAACCATTGTGCCGCTCCAGCCGAACCCTTCAGTCCTCCCCCTCCCCAACCATCAGAATAAAATATATTCTTGTCAGCCGAGTCAACAGGCCCATCATGATTGTGCTCTGGCTCCTGCCCACCTCACGGACCACATCATGCCAAGCTCATTTGCACCTCAGGGCTGTTGCATGGGCGGGTGCTTCTGCACGGGACTGGACCCCGGATCTTCATGATGCTCATTCAGGACTCTGCTGAGACGACGCCTCCTTAGAGGGATGTTTTAGACCACATCCCCCTTGGTATTTTCTATTAGTTTGTCCTCATTTATGCACTTAGAGCCTTCATTGCCATCTGAAACCATATTATTTATTCATTAATTGATTATTGTCTATCTTTCCAGCAGCATGAAGGCACCATTAGTGCCAGGAACATTATCTTACTCTTCTGTTTAACCCAGAGCAGTGCCTGGCACATAGCAGATGCTCAGTAGATACTTAGCTAGATGAATGAATGCATATTACCTTTCCAAGGGAGATGAAAAATCTTATAGGGTTTGTTTGTTTACTTCTAACATAAAACTAAAAGGAAATGTCCTGGGATCAGTAGAGATTTTTCCGTTTCTGTGGCTGATGCTGTACCATGGGGTAATCAGCTGGCTATGCCAGGGAAGCCTGAGACCTACTGTGTGGTCGGACATCTTCCACCTTAAGAATGTGTTCTTCATAATCTTAATATTTTAGATTCTGTGGTCTATAAAATTCATTTTAAAATAAAATTTAGTTGATCAGTCTTGTGTAGTAAGAATATTTAATTAGCCATTTAATTAGATTCTGAATGTCACCTGTTCTGGATAAGTGAGGTAAATCCTTGAGAATATTTGTATCTCATAGCATCTTAACTCTGAAAATGATGAGTGCACGTTGGCTCGGGAGCAGTGTCCTCTTTCTTAGATTTCCCTCTGCGGCCATCAGTTTTCTTCTACTAATACTCTTGGTGAATAGCAGGGAATCCTTAAGAAAATTGTGATATATCAATGTGATAGAATATGCGCAGCCATTAAGAATGAGGATTATAAAGACACAGAAAGATGCTTATGTGATGTTAGGTGCCAAAGCTTAATATAAAGTTATTGCTAGGATTACAATTTTGGCAGAATTTGTTTGGGGGAGAAGGGAACCTAGCATGTTAAAGTCATTTGATAATTGATTTTTTTTTTTTTTTTTTTTTGAGACAGAGTCTCGCTTTGTTGCCCGGGCTAGAGTGAGTGCCGTGGCATCAGCCTAGCTCACAGCAACCTCAAACTCCTGGGCTCAAGCGATCCTCCTGCCTCAGCCTCCCAAGTAGCTGGGA
>CAUYRB010010667.1:0-11540 GCA_963574695.1 Propithecus perrieri | reverse complement strand
TTTTATACATTCATATTAACTTTTCAAAAAGTGTATTTATTTCAGTGTGCATGTACTTCCATTCAGTGAGAACTATATCATCTTTGATGCTGTAAATATGTTCTTCCTTAGTTGAAAAGATCTAACACTATCTGATTAAATCGATTGTTCACCTTTGAAATGGAAAACCTGAATTTGCTAATTAAAAATAGGTGGACAAATTGGGGTACTGATTAGCTGTTTTATTCAAGGCTCAAATGAGTATCTGAAGAAAAGATAAGTTTACTTTTCATTTTCCCAAAATGGAAAACTGGCCAAGGCATTTTGGCAGGTGTCTCTCCAACCAGGAACATTTCCATAATAAGTATCTATGTGCAACCTTTCCTCTTTGGGAAGTTTCCTGATAATAAACTCTTATACCAGCTCTATTGGATGGATGTTTTGTAATTTTTATCTGAGATTTTTGTCGTTATTTAATTATCTGCTTTGGAAAGAATTCTTTCTCTTCTGGGAGAGTTAGATAAAATTTTAAATCATTTTTTATATCCCATCTTGCATTAAGTCAACTCATATATATAGAATAACTACTATGTGCAAGACAGTTTGCTTTCTGTGGGAAGAAGAATAAGACATAGTTCTTGTCTTTAAAGAGTTCACATATTAGTGAAAAAGCCCCAAAAGCTAAATGGTAATGCTAAGTATAAGAAATAATGGGAAAAATTGTGAAGGAATGACTAACTTTGCCTGAGGGATATAGGGAAGACATCATACAGGTGGTGACATTTGGGCTCACTCTTGAAGAGTGGGTAGGAGTTTGACAAGCAAAGAAGAAAGAGGAAGGAACATATCCAGGCAGAGGGAACATCATGTTCCTAGGTAGCAGTTTGTGAAAAAACATGGTACATTGAGAGGATAACAAAAGAGAGTGTGATTTTTTTTTTTGTTAGAAAAAGAATGAGATAATGCTGACAACTTCAGTGTGTAGAACATGTTGAAGAATAGAGAGACTATAGGCCAAGAGAACAGATCAGAGAAAAATGCAGGTGCAATAAAATATGAAATTGGAATCGGGTAGTGTCACTAAATTAATAAGAAGAACAGGAAGTTGTAAAAATATTTCTAAAGTATAATTGACAATATTTTATAATGATTTTTAAAAAGGTGATTTTGGCATAGAATGTGAGAACTTGAAGGCAGAGAGTCTATTTTGTTTATACTTTAAGCTAGCTCTAATATTGGCAGTGGAAATAGTATGGGAGAAGCACATGCTCCCCTCAATCACATTCTCCAAAAGTGACAGTTTTCAAACATTTTAAAGATATTATATTGATTTACAATAGTAAGTTCTGATAGAAACGTAATAGAGAAAGCAAAGTGAAAGTGCAAGTCTTTCTGTGTAGTATGTTATTACAACATGAATGGTTGGATCATGAAATGCACAGAATACATGAGCATGAGTGCTACTATATTATAGGCCATTTCCATCTCCAACCCATTAACAATATCAGATTCCCAGCCTGGTGCTACCCCCTGACTTTCTTCCCCTTATATCAGATCACCAAAAACCTTTTGACTGATTGGTGCTTAGTAAATACCTGTTAAATAAATGGGTTTAAAAATGAATGAATGATGCCAAAAGCCCAATTGTCTACATAAACACTGTATAGAGATCTAAAAGAAATAGTTAAATTACCAGGTGATCAATCTTAACAGATAAAGACAGAAGTAGTTTTGACAGTTGCATATAACACAGAGCTGATTATTACAATAAAACGTTGGATAATTGTATCATGTACATGGGAAAATGAAGAAGATTCTATAAATTAGTATTCCCCTCCAAGATAAATGTATTATGTGTGCTGTGTGCAGTGTGCCTGGCAAAAACATATAGGTTGAGGCTAAAAAGGTAAGTTGGGGCCAGATCATGCAGCAGTCTGCAGACCACGTTAAAGTTTGTCCTTTATACTTAATGCAATAGAAAGACATTTAAGAATGTCTTTTAAGACATTGGGTAAGATGTCTTAAGAATATGGGTAAGATGATAAGATTTGTGATGTAAAGTTAAATCTACCTACAGTGACATAACTCATTAGGTGACTATCACAGTGGATGACAGAGAAATAAGTCAGAGGTTTTGTTTGTTTGCAGAGATTTGAGTGGTTTAGGTTAGAATGGTAGCCTTGGAAATATCAAATAAAGGATGGATTTAAGAAAGATTTCTAAGGTAAAAGAGACAGGGTCCAGTTCATCACTAAGATGAACTGGAAATGTGGTGTGATGGTTGAGGAAAGGAGAGGTCAAGATTGCCAGCTTGCATGACAGGATGCATGGTGGGGCCTTCAACTGAGGTAGAAGAGAATAGGATATGACCAGGTAAGTGGTAGAGTGAGGATAAGATTATAATTTTTGTTGTGGAGATATCCAAGTGGAGATGACAAGTTTATGAGGAAGTCTAGGATGAAGACATCAATTTGAAAGTCATCTGCACACATGTAGTAGCCAAATAAAATTTCCTAGGGAAAATTTTTAGTATGAGAAGAAAGGAGAATTTATAAATAAGTTTTGAAGAACTCTATGTATTTAATTGACAAGTTGGGCATGAGACAGAAAAAGTATGACAAAAGAAGCAGGGGCTAACTCAGGAGTATGCTGTGCCATGGAAGCCTAGTCCTTGGTGACCTCAGGAGAGCAATTTTAAGAGAGTAATGAAAGCCAGGCTGGAATGTTTTGAGAAGTAAATTGGAGGTAAAGAAATAACAAGTGAAGTATAAATCAAAGTCTTTAAAAATGTCTTTAAGGAGGAAAAGAAGGAAGAGGAAGGAGAGAAGTATCCATAAATACGGATTTGAGGGAAGATACTTTTGTTGTTGTCGCTGAGACATTATTTTTTCTACTAGTAGGAGAGACTTTGACACGTTTCAATACCTGTGATAAGAATCCAATTGAGAGTGTAAAATGGTAATAGAATAAGGTTTCTCATTATGCACATGGAAGTGATATTTTTGAATCAGGGAAAACAAAAGAGAAAATAGGACAGATGGTACACACATGGGAAGCACATTCTCATTGGGATACCCAAAGCTTGATGAAACAAATGAATATAGTTATGAAGGAAAATAAAGCACAAATAAAATACATGGATTGTAGTCACTCACTACTGGCTATAGCATAGATTGTATGTTGTGCTCAATATCAATGAATTTCATAGATTGGATGAAGTTATTAATAACTTATTCCTTTTGTCCCTCCCTCAAGTAAAGGAGATTGGAATGAAAGTAGAGTAAAATTACTATAGGGATAATTTGAATCTTTTAAAATTATTTTTTTGAATGTGTACTTTATCATTAGTAACAGATTACTTGCAATTCACTTCAAAACCAATGAAGGCAAGAATGGTATCAAAACATAAAGAGGTAAGAATCAGTTCTTTAGATGACAGTCACTTCCACACACAAGTGTCTTTTATACCAATGGTCTTGATGGAAGAATAACTTTCATTGTAGAATAGGAAGATGTCAAGAAAGAAGCAAAAATATATCCAATGCCCATATCCTTAAAAATCCTGTTTTTGCTTATAAAAAGTGTGTTATTTAGCCTTCTAAACAAGTTCAGGTCCTCCATTGCTCCTGATGGAAGTATCCTGCTTGGAGGATTTTTCATATTTCTTTGCTTGAGCAGATATTACCTCTTCAATCTATTGGTGGTACAGAATCGCATGCATTTGTAAGAGATTTAGAGGATTTTCTCCAAAGTACCAATGAGGAGTAGAATTCCACTCAGTGAAGCTTGGTTTGACTTGGTCCAGAAGAAACCCATTGTCTCAATTAGAACTTAAAGAGTTTGCTCTTGAGTGGAAAGAATCCTCTGTGATCACAAGGTTTTCAAGCCTGAATCAATAACATTTTGACAGAGGCTAAAGGTGATCAAAAGAAACTGAGGACAAAGGTTGCCTTTATCTTTTCCTTTCAAAATATCAAAATAGCTCTTTTACCTTAAAGTCATGCAAAGAAGCTAGATTTTATAGATAGAGCTCTGAGTAACATTTGGTAATTACTGGTTAACAAAGAATTAGGATTAGATGTAAAATTATGGATTTAGTCTTCCATGTTTCAAAGAGATATGGAGCCTTCCAGTGTTTTCAAGACAAAGTATACGGGAAGACCTACAAGGAATAAGGTGGACTGACATAACCAATTAGAGTTGCAAACATTCCCATAGGACAAAGAGGGAATACTATGCCACTATTTTGAGAAATTTAAGCATAACAGTTAGATGCTAGATTTTAAACTTAAGCCTATTCTATAGGAGCAAATATGAAGTTATACAAATTATACACATGCAGTGGCAGCATAATAGGAGGAAATCACTTGTTCAGACACACAGCTGAGGGATGGTAATGCCCCACTTGTTTAAGTGATTTTATATGAGGGTCTCAAAACCCAGAGGAAATGTACCAAGGATGATGGATGAAAGTGCAGAATGGAATTGTCAGCCTGTATCTGAAGCATTGATCAAATGGCTGAGTAGGTAACAGTACAGTTATGGAGTCCTTGAAAGAAAGAGAACTTAGCTTTGAGTTTTTCCATTCAATTATTCTAATTTATAAATTAAAAATTTAAGCTTATTGTCCAGTTGAAATAAGTCTTTTCTTTTTCATAAGAATACAACTACTTTGATTATTTTTCAGTGGTGCTGATGTGGTTTGTACTTTGGACTTTCTTGCCATATATTCCTCAGGAGAATTATCAAAACTTCACTCCATGACTGAAGGAGGACAAGAGAATATCTAGAAGTTTAAAATATCTAGATTTGCTTATAAAGACTTTATGCAGCTATATCTCAGCATTATTGGTTTGTATTTTCAGAGTCTAGATGCATTTTCAATCATAAATAAATGTTCACATATTGACTGACTTATGTCAAAAAAAGTAACAAAAATCACAAGCCTTTACGTGGACATTTATAGCAGCTTTATTCATAATTGCCAAAACTTGGAAGCAATCATGATGCCTTTCAGTAGGTGAATGGATAAATAAACTGAAGTACATCCAGACAATGGAGTTATTATGTGATGCCAAAAAGAAATGCACTATCAAGCAATTGAAAGACATGGAGGGAAACTTTAGTGCATATTACTAAGTGAAAGAAACCAATCTGAAAAGGCTACACACGTGTAATTCCATCTATATGGCATTCTGGAAAAGGAAAAACTATGGAGACAAGAAAAAGATCAATGACTTCCAGGGGAGGGGAGAAGGAGGGATGAATAGGTGAAGCAAAGAGGAATTTTAGTCTGTGAAACTATTCTTTATGATGCCATGATGGTGGATAAATGTCATTGTACATTGTCAAAATCCACAGGATGTGCAACATCAAGAGTGAATCCTAAGGAAAGCTATAGGTTTTCAATATAGGTTAATTGATTAAAACAAATGTATCACTCTGGCTCAGGAGTTGACAGTGGTGGAGGCTGGGTGTGGGGGATGGGGGCAAGGAATATATGAGAACTCTCTGTACTTTCTGCTCAGTTTGTTGTGGACCTAAAACTGAAGTAAAAAAAAAAAGTCAATTTACAAGAAAAAATAATGTAAGTCTTTATGACCCATGTAACCCTTCCTCTGGTATCTAGTGGAGAAAAAAAGAGAAAGATGGGAGGAAAGGAGAGTACTATTTTTCAGCGAGAAGCATTAGAAAGCTATAAGAATTTCTTGTTTTTCTTCTTTATTGTTCTAATATTTGAATTGATCCTGACATTCTGTATTAATCATTTCAAGAAATTTCAACTATAAAACAAGCAAAAAGTAGGGAAGGGTAGATGAAAAGGGCAGGAACTAAAGAGATATCTTCCATTAATCAAAATAGTAATACCAGTACTGATTCATTATGGTGAACTGAGTGCACATATTATTTTTCTTGCCTTAAAATAATAGAAAAATAATTAAGAAAATAAATGTCAATAGTAAAAAAATATGGTAAGCAATGTGTTTCATGATATATTTTAGTAGACAAAATGAAAGTGGGATAAGGTTGATGGATGAGTAGGAGACAAAGCTGAAAGATGGACCATGCTCAGAGAGAACTGAAGCCTGGGAAAGAATCAAGTCTGGTTCATTGAACATTACAGGAACTCTGGACTCAGTGCCGAGGAATCAGATAATGGTGGTAAGATGTGTTAATAAAATCTGATGGTTTAATAGAAAGTCTTAAACAGCAGGATATTTTCCTTCTCTCTTCCTCATACTCACTTTGAACACCCTGCAGCTAGCTTGGGGAAACTTGGGGATGAGTTCAGGGCAACTGGGGCAGTGCAAGTTAGAAGAATCCTAGGAAATTTGGTGGCAAGAACATCCACTACTGAGAAGCGTAAGAATTGTGATTTTTTTGGATACGAAGAGAATAAAGATAATTTTAGCATACATCTTGATTTTTAGTGAAGAACACTTACATTACCATACCATATAAATGATATGATATGGTTGTCCATTTTTTAAATAACTCTATAGTCAATAATGGAAGACAGCTATAGCTTCAAAAATAAAATGTAAATATTAGTCACTCTAAAACCGGGAAAGTCGATGTGTAAGAGGCGGGCAATGGAATGCGCAACCGAGGTTTCTTACCGAATGGCGAGCCATTCAGTAACCTATGGCTGAGGAGACAAATGGGGAATTTATGAGTTATGAAACAAAAAAAATTAGGGTTTAGGAATGCCGTCTGAATGTTGAAGTGAAAAGAAATTTAGAATAGTGATAACTACTGGATTTAAAGAAATAAAGCGGTAGTATTAATAAGCTAAATTCTTACCTCTTTGCACAAAATGAAGAGACGACGCCTAAATTCACAAATCCTTAAGTAGCGGAATAAGACTATGTATTATTTAGGCTTATTGGTTGCCTCCGAGGAGCAGAACTGGTAGAAATATGTGGTAAGGCAGTGAATTACTGCTTTGTTATGAAGCATTTTGTAATACTTGATTTTTAAAATTGTCCAAGTTAATTCCTTTGATTAAAATTTGAAAAACACTAAATATAAAGTAATGTCACTTTATTTTGTAAAAAAACATTGCAGAAAAATATCACAAAACGGATCTGTATTCATTATAAAAAATATTTAACTGAATGCATTTTTTATAGCTTCATTACCTTTGACAATATTTCTTGCTTTTAAATCTGAGTGGGAATTGAGAGTGCTTTATCAGGCAATCTCAGATCTCCAAAATTTGAACCTAAACTTGATCATATAACAAATAAATGATATGCTAGATTATATTCTATTGCTTTGGCTACAGAATAAATTTCAAATTTCCTAATGTCAAATACAATGAACACCTTCTACCAACTAGTTACAATGGCCTTTTTTTCACTACACATAGTAGTTTATGCAGGCTTTTGAATAAGGCTATGCTCATTTCAATTTTACCTCTGCTGTACGTATATTGTATGATCTTGGATAAGTTCTATAATCTCTCAATGTGAGCTAATTATATAAAATTAGCTTTTGGTCCCTCCTTTTGCAAAATGGGAATCATTTTTAGTATGAAATATCTGCTAAATTCTTAGCACAGTATCTAGCATTTAGAAAGTGCTGAGTAAATATTAGTATTATTAATATTTTGGTGTGTTCCCTCTATAAAACTTTCTCCACGTAGCCCACATTATAGTCACATTGTCTTACTAACTAGACCTTGATTATAACACATTTCTTTTGTAGCATTCTGCAGGTATCATCATTTATTTAATATTTCATTTTTACTTGTTGAAATGTCTGTAATTTAGAGGAGTAGATTATACTTTTTTTAAGAGTAGAAACTATGTTAAATTCAATTTTGTATGCCCTAACTCATTAGTGCCTCACATAGGAAATATGTATTAAAATAAATTTTCTTTAAAAGAAAATAACTTTAAAAATCTAGAAATCATGTGGAATTCTTGATTAAAACTTCGGAAAATTGGGCTTTAGGAATATAGAGGTATTTATAGTTTTTAGGTGTTTTCAAATTCACTAACTCCTTTACTCTTTAAAAATTTGGTAAGGAGAACGTTATCATTATTCCCATTTAAAAATATTTAACATCAACAAGAGACAGGGTTCCACATATTTACTAATCTAGAATTAAAGTTATGAATAATAATAATTTTAAAATTCCTCCCAGGTTATTATTTCTTATAGTTTGTCCCAAACCATTTCTTATAGTTTGTTAGTCACTATTAGAAAGTGACTGAACTAGTATTGAAACACATATATCATAATTCCTAACATAGCATCCTATCACTAAACATTTCGGTTCTTTCCCTAATAAAAGATAAACATTCTTTCAGTTGTTCATGATACTAAAATCCAAAAAAAGGAACTAGATTTTTGAAATTCAAGAAAAACATTGAGCATACATTGCTGAGACGCTTAAAAATACTAAGAAGGCTGGGCACAGTGGCTCACACCTATAATCCCAGCACTTTAGAAGGCCGAGGTGAGAGGACTGCTTGAGGCCAGGAGTTTGAGACCAGCCCGGGCAACATAGCAAGATCTTATCTCTACAAAAAAATTTTTAAAATTTAGCCAGGCGTGGGGGTGTAGACCTATAGTCCTAGCCTAGCTACTTGGGCGAGTGAGACAGGAGGACCCCTTGAGCCCAGGAGTTCAAGGTTGCGGTGAGCTATGATCACACCACTACACTCCAGCCGGAGTGACATAGAAAGGCCAGACCCTCTCTAAAAAAAGAATAATAATGTACTAACAATATAGGATTAGGTCTATAATTTAGGAAAATTGCATATCAGTAAGAAAATAAAATGGCTTAGAGTTGTTTAGGTACTTCTGTTAGTCACAATAGCGATTTTAGTATTGCTTAAAACCTAGAAGTTATTTTGTGCAGAGGCATATATGTTATATTATTTAATGATAGACATTCAGAAGAAAATTAATCTTAGCCACTACTTCTCTCTCCACTCACGGCTAAATCACTCCAAGTCTGTATGCTTCAGTTTCCTCATCTGTAGCATGTTCTATTTTCCTTTCCAGTTTTGCATGTTACCATGCTGTGCAAATCCTTTTAAAATAAAATGAACAACTGAACAGCAAAAGGCAGGGAGATAGGAGATTACCAAACACATTAAGGCAGCTTGATATTCTTACATAATATAGTATGTATTCTTTAACTTTAAGATGACTTGCTGCTGCTTCTTGTAATTACAATAAAGATTATTAAATGGATAAAACAGGAAAATGGTATGTCATGATACGGTACCCATGAAAATAAACATGTTTCTTTAAGCTGAAAAAAAAAACTTCACGCATTCATGATGATTCCCTTTTGAAATGACCTTATAGAAAATGGCTTGCACTCCTTCACTCTACAGTACTTTCTTCCAATGCATTAAAAAAGGGATTTTTAAAGTTGGAACTCCCTCTGGGTGACTGAGCTACAAAGCATCTGTAAGACTCAGAGGCTGCCAGAAGGATTGCTGTCACTGAGAGAGGAAGATTAATAGCGATAATAGCAGGCCAGGTTTGACCCTCTGATAATGTAAGACCTCTATGGAATAGTTATCTCAAAATTACTGTTCCTATGATGTATTTATAGAGAGGAACTAGGGCAGTGAGTGGAAGTTTCAAACTCTAGCAAAGAAGTCTGGAATTTAAATTTATTTAATATTGAGAGAGGGATGTATGTCAAACCATGCATGTTTTTATTTGAAACACATTTCTAGAAGTAGTAGATGGATTATGTTATGGGAACTCCTAAACAGTGTAGTATTTTATCAGAATTTCCTTTTGAGGTTCTATAAAAATAGTATTATCACAGCAGCCTCTAGTAACATGAGCAGTGAGAAAAAGCCAAGGAACATCTCTGTTTAAAAAAAAATAGATTTTTAGGACTTCAGTGCACCATATGTCATTGCTGAATATGCAGCTTTCAAAATGTTCACGGCCAAGGTATAAATAAATACAGCTTATTCATTCCAGCTACAGGGATTCTTATTTGTAGTAAAACGTTTAGTGTGGATCCTCCAGCTCCAGATTTGATCCTCAGCTACAGACATTCATTATTGGCTGAAAAGGCTTCTACGAATATCAAACAAGATCCTGCAAAATTTGAGTCAATACATTTTGGAGAAGCAAATGAAGGTTCTGCAGCCTGCTGCTACGTTTGGACCTGTCTTGCATTGTCACTGTAGGACTGAAACATATGTGAAAATTCTAATAATGGCGCATAACCCAACTCTCTGTTTATTTGTTACTTCTGTTTCTCAGACTGCCTCAGGATAGCACACAGCTGAGGGAAAAGGAACAGAATTGCTAACAGCTTGACTGCAAGGTAGCAGACCAAACACATGCTTTTACAATTTCCTTTGACATTTGATAGGGTACGGAAGTTAGAGGAGTGTGGAGAAGAATAAGGTCTAGTCTTTCAGGGGTTTTCAGATCACATGCGGGAGTAACAAAAGAGTGGTGACTCTTTTTTAGGCATTTTCACAATAAGATTAAGAATAATAGATCTATTAGTTACCCTTCATTGTATTCACAAGCATCTGGTGATTAAGAACACACTCATCAATTAAGGCACCTTTAAATTATATAAATTAGATGGCTTAGGATTTGCTTTGAATACTTTATGAAATTGGTGACAAAAAATCTGTAGTAAGTTATATTGCCATTTCCTAAGTGTTGGCAACTATAACTTTTAAAAAATGTTTTGAAATTGATCTCATGGAGACAAGAGAGTAGAATGATGGTTACCAGAGGCTGGGAAGGGTAGTGAAGATGGTGGGATAAAGTGAGCACAGTTAAAGGGGGCAAAAATATAGTTAGATAGATTTAACAGTATTTAATAGAACAACAAAGTGACTACAATCAACAATAAGTTAATGTATACTTTAAAATAACTAAAAGAGTGGAATTGGAATGTTCCTAACACAAAGAAATGATAAATGAATTAGATGATGAATACTCCAATTACCCTGATTTGATTAATACACATTGTATGCATGTATCAAAACATCATATGTAAATATATACAACTACTATGTACCCATAATAATGAAAAATAAAAAAAATTAAAAAATATTTCAGGGAATAAATGTAAGATGTTATACAAATAAATAAAGTATTAATACTAAATTATTTGTATGATAAGAGGTATTCGGGAAGGCAGATGGTAGCAAGATTTATATAATACATGAAACACTGATTTTATTAGAGCTGGACCTGACCATTAAAAGGGACATTCAGCCTTTGCCATTTGGGGCCTCACATTATCCATTTGACTATTAAATACTTGTAAAAGAGAGCCAAAAGTTCCCTTCCACCATAGCATTCTATGATTCCATAAAAAGTGTATATTTTTTTATTTTTTATTTTATTTTATTTTTTTTTATTTATTTCAGCAAATTATGGGTGTACAGATGTTTAGGTTACGTGTGTTGCCCTTGGTTCCCCGCCCCCAAGTCCGTGTTTCAAATATGTCCATCCTTCGGGTAGTGCGCATTGCCCTCCTTGTGTATACAAATACCCCTCCTCTCCTCCCTCCTCCCTCCTCCTCCCGCCGCCCTCCCCCTTCCCCA
>CAUYRB010010665.1:0-17203 GCA_963574695.1 Propithecus perrieri | reverse complement strand
ATTTGAAGAGGTATATTTTGTCAAGTTCAAGATGATTTTAAAATCCTTTTATTATAAATTGTTTTAATAATTCGATGTTGATTTTTCCCTCTTGACCGGGCAAGATAAGCTGAATACAGAGCTTGGCAACGGGCAACTTGGTTGGCTTCCCTTTGCCGTTGTCCATTTTGTATTGAAATCTTTAAATACTCTTCCTTGATCTACAACTGGAATTCAGTGCACAGCTTATTTTCAGTAAGTGGAAAGTTCTTGAATAGTGTGGCTCTTCTCCAAAGAGGAAATATGTTCTCTTACCTTCTCTATTTGTCTAATAGAGCTGCCATAACAAAATACCATAGACTGGGTGGCTTAAACAATAGAAATTTACTTTCTCACAGTTACGGAGACTAGAAGTCCACCAAGGTGTGTCAAAGTTGGTTTCTGGTGAGGCTTCTCTTTCTAACGTATAGACAGCGACTTTCCAACTTGGTCTATTCTCTGAACATGCACAGACAGAGATTGATCTCTGGTGTCTCTTCCTCTTCTTTCAAAGACACTAGTCCTATGGGATTAAAGTCCCACCTTTAAGGCCTATTTAATCTAAATTACCTCCCTAAAGGTCCAATATCTAAATACAGTCACATTGAGGATTAGATCTTCAATATATGAATTGTGGGGAGACACATTTCCATCCATAACACCTTCCAACCCTGTTTGTTGATATTCTAATTTTAAAAATCACATGAAAGCAATCATTCCTGACATGCATTCTTCCCAGGGTTTTTTCTTCCCACCCTAACACTTGGTGCCTTTGTCGGGATTATATATCCCTGAAGCAAAGAAAATGACGCTTTTATCCCACCTTATCCCCAGCTGACACACATGCATACACAACTTTCTTTTTAGTTATTTGCTAGTGGTTTTGCAAAAATGGTGGTTGGAAACAAAAAGAAGGTCACTACTTCGGACACCTCAAAAAACAAGTCATACAAGTAAAAACAAATAGCACTCCAATTTTCTGTCAAGCTCTGGTTTCTGTGGTATAAAATAGACTCAGTACCTTTCCATCTTTCATGTTATTTGTTTTTTCTAGTGCTTTCTGTTTCATGAGGAAAATGTGAGTGTCCTGAAGGGGAAACTACATTGGTTTCTTTCAATTGAACTGTGTTTTCTAAGTAATTATTTGAGCTTTCTCTCCTAATCCCTCCTCAAATTTCTCTTAGTTTTGTATTGTGGTGTTGATTTTTTTCCTCTGAAAGTTGGGAGAGATTGTGTTGAATTTTCTTACACATAGGCCAGTCAAAAGAAAATAGTGGAAGAAAAAGGATTTTGACCACAGACTATTTAAACCACACAACATTAGAATTTTAACTGACCATGAACATAAGCACTATCCACATAATATGTCCATATCACACACAGTTTTCACTCTAGAGTTAGAGCACACATGAACTAAGACTCCATGATCTTCCTTGAGTTTGAAAATCTTAGTTTAGAAACAAGATAGGTGGGCAAGAAGCAACTAAAAGGGGGCAGATACTCAGGAAATAACTGTATGGTGCTACATGGGGGCTGAGTAAACACATCAGAGCACATTCACGCTTCATCTACAGAATTCTTTGGCAGAAGACTTGCCTTGAGCTATTTGGTTTTTCTCTGCACAATGGTTTTGTTTTTTTTTTTTTCCTGCCGGGTAGTAGTAGTTTAATTGGATTGGTAACAACAACAACAACAAAAATTGCTGTCGTGCTGCAGAGTTTTGCAGCAATTCTCTCTGTCATCGAGACCAAAGAAAATATTGTGCAATGGAGAAGAGGCATGTGTTGTACAATGACAGAAAACAATGGAGCGTTTACTTTTAGTTCTATTTACCATTATTGTACGTGTTGCAGTCCTTCAGCCAGGCAAAGTAGGAAATAGAATTGTTGGGCCACCTCAAGTAAATACGCCCAGTGACCACTCAGCCCACACTTACTATGACCTTAAAAAGAATGATTCCTGTTGTATATTCCAAAATTGTAAAAAAAAAAAATTAAATGTTCTCATTGGAAAAAAATGACAAGTATGTGAGGGGAATAGGTGAATTAACTTGATATAATCATTCCACAATGTGTACATGTTTCAAAATATCACATTGTACCTCATAAATATATATGATTATTATTTGTTAATTAAAAATAAAAATGTACGTAAAATAATTTTAAAGAACAATTATTTATATTCAAGGCCCAAAAATTATTGCAAATGCCCTTACAAAATCAAAATGAGGAAGGAATACCAAATCTGGTATTTTGATAGTTTTCTTAACATGAATCATTTTAATTTAAATCCATTAAGTCAATAAATAAAAGTCATGAATGCTTAATGTCAGCATATAAATATAAAAGTATCAGGGTATGAGTTTTGAGGATATGAAATTTGACAATCTTATTATGTTAGCATTGGAGAGATGTAGGTTGTTTATATACTCTTCAAGTATGGAACTTATTTCCAAATTTAAACAGAAAGAAAAACGTTTGCAGACATTTATCTGCTTTCTATATTTGATTTTTAGTATAAAAATCTTATTTGAATATTCTCAAATTAATAATGTAATATGATATATTACCTTAAATTAATTATCTAAATAAGGCATTTAAAAACTTTAAACAATTAAACACTTTTCAAAATTCCTATGGAATTAAACAATGTTAATCATTTGATAAATATATGTATCTATCGACATAAATACAAATGGCATAATCACTCATTCTAATCATTAAACATAGGTTAATGATTTCAAATAGCAAAGACTACTATAAGAGAGTCATCTATTTAGAATAGAGGAAATATATTGCTCCAAAATTAGAACAGCCCTTGTCCTTTGGATTTCAAAATAATGCTCAAAGGGATTTTTCTACTTAAATAAAAAGGAGAAGTTAAACATCAAGCACCAATGCCTTTCAATGTTACTGATCTATGAGCTCTACTGGCATTCATAAACCGTGATAGAAAATTCATTTCATGCTTGTCTACTCTGATAAAATTCATAACTGAATTATTTGAAAACCCTGAAAACAGGGAATGATTATAGGAATGCCCCAAAGTATGGGGCACAATGGAGTAAAACTAGGCCTCCAAGCAACTAGAATGCTGGCCTACCTTTATATGTCAAGTGGGCTAACAATATTGTTAGATCTGGATAGAGTACATCGTTCGCCTATTGGAATTACTAACAAATTAGACATGAGACACAAAAATTAAATTATTAATAAAACATTTACAAATATGCATATGTAAAAGTAAATTTGAAAATTAACTGTCAAATGTTAGACTTCACTGATCCTAATTCCCCCATGTTCCCCAGTGACTGGTAATGGAATTCTTCTCCAGGATTCATTTTCTGTTTATGCATAAATTTAAGGATGAAAGAGTGCCAGATTAGTCACTGTACTTTTTCTGTGTGTATCTCTTAAGGACTATTGTTTTATCCCGGGGTTCTCAGGGGTTAAACAAAACAAAACAAAACTAATCCTGCAGTTTTGAGAGTAGCAGTATATGGAAATTGACTTTCATGATATCACTTTTTCCTGATTTTTTTCTTCATAATTTTTTAATTACTTTTAACATTCTCTAGCTTGAACTCTTTTTCCACTAATCAATTAAATGTGAATATTCCTCATTGCTTCACTCTTGAACTTGTATTCTTCTTATCTTGTGTTCATATCTTCATCTGAGAGCTGTACACTAACTCCTTCTTTTCCACCTAGAACATATAATTTTCATCTTAAGCTTCATATTGTAAACTGACTATTGGGCATCCCCACCCTGACTCAAAAAGGTAAGCTCATTTTATTTTCAACCCAGAAACCTATGACCTACTTTTGTTTTCTACCTTCTTAATTATAATTGGTAGAAACACCATTCTCATAGGCATCCAAGCTAAAATAACTAGAATTTAAAATATACACTGTGGAAAAGAAGACTTATTCAATAAATGGTGCTGGGAAAATTGGTTAGCACATGCAGAAGAATAAAACAAGATTCACATCTCTCACCACTCACAAAAGTTAATTCCAGATGGATAAAAGATATAAGGCATGAAACCATAGAATGTTAGAAGAAAATGTTGGAAAAACTCTTCTAGATATTGGCCTAAGCAAAGAATTTATGAAGAAGAACGCAATGGCAAGCATAGCAACAATGAGAATAAATAAATGGGACTTGACTAAATTAAAAAGCTTCTGCATAGCTAAGGAAATAATCAATAGAGCAAATAGACAACTGACAAAAATATTCACAAACTATACATCCAGTAGAGGGCTAATAACCAGAATCTTCAAAGAACTCAAGCAAATCAGCAAGGAAAAAACAAACAACCCCATTAAAAAGTGGACAAAAGACATGAATAGAAGCTTTTCAAAAGAAGATGGAGAAATGGCCAATAAACAAATGAAAAAATGCTCAATGTCACTAATGTTTCTATGAGATAGGAGCACTCATACACTGCTGGTGGGACTGCAAACTAGTACAATCTCTATGGAAAGTAACATGGAGATACCTCGAAGAACTAAATATAGAATTACCATTTGATCCAGCAATCCCATTACTGGGTATTTATCCAAAAGGATAAAAGATATCTGCACTTGAATGTTTATAGCAGCACAATTGACAATTGCAAAGATGTGGAAACAATCTGAGTGCCCATCAATACATGAGTAGATTAATAAAATGTGGTATATGCATACCATGGAATACTACTGAGCCATAGAAAAAAAATGGTAAACTGACACCTCTTGTAGTAGCCCGGATGGAACTGGAGGCCATTCTTCCAAGTGAAGTATCTATCACAAGAATGGAAAAACAAATCCCATATGTATTCACCATTAAATTGGTACTAATTGATCAACACTTATCTGCACATATGGAAGTAACATTCATCGGGGATTGGGTAGGTGGGAAGGAGGAGAAGGGATTGGGTAAATGCACACGTAATGGGTGTGGTGTGCGCTGTCTGGGGGATGGGCGTGCTTGTAGCTTTGACTCTGGAGGTGTAAAAGTAACTTATGTGACCAAAGCTTTTGGAGCTATATATGTCTCGTACTTGTTTTGATTCTCCAGAGAACCATGACAAATACAATTACTGAGTGTCGTAAATTTATTTATAGGACTTCCTCTGTAGCATTTACAGTGCTTTAGCCCCTCATTTTGGAATTTGGAGGTGTTGACATGTATTATCTTGGAGCCTCCACTGCAAATGAGAAGAAAGAAATCCATTGTAATATTCTGTAGATAGACCTAAGCCATTTGTTTAATCTTCCCTTCACTTAGGACCAAATTTCACCTGGCAAGGACAGGGGAACACGTGGAGCTCCAGTTGGAACAGCAAATTCACATTGGGGTGGAATAATTTGAGATAAAAGATTGAAAAGTAAGGAGCATTCAAGGTTTTAGTATTTGAACAATGAAATGTTCACTTCTTCAAGTGACAATAATTTTATAATATTTTCTATAGAATGAGTGGAGACTGTTCAGTCTTTTCTTTAGCATGGCAGATCTAAATTTTCTGTTATTATTGATAGTTAAGATGCCCGATGTTTACAATACTGTTTAAAGCACTGCTACAGATTTTTACCATACAAACAGAGATTTTCAGAAATTCTGTATTTATGGCATATTTATGATTGTACCTGCTACCTATTTCACATATGCTGTCGGGAAATAGCTTCTGTTTTGATCAGGTGTCAATGACAACTGAATCCTCCATGTACAACCCTACCACAGACGAGTTTTCAGCTCCATGTATCTCAGTCCTTGTATCCCACCCACCACCCACATATTTCAGTGGTGCGCACCTTAGGACACATTCAAGTTGCAAAATAAGCTATGATCCTGCCTCTTTTGACACAATGCGAGGTGAGTTGGCACAGCGGAAGATAATAGATTTCCTGGTAGCCATTTCTATACTAGAACAGCTAGAAACAGCTTAACTGTGCACGCAAGTGACTTTGAAGCACATCACTACATCCCATGGAATCCAAACTAAACTAAATACAGTATATCCCCGATTAACTTCCTTCTACCTAAGTATCAGAAAAGGCCCATGGCCATTCCAGCGATGTCTGATATGAGGGTAAGAATGATGGGGAAAATTCTATGGATAAAGTCATTGGCCTTTACTCATTGCAGTAAATTATTTTAATTTTGAAAACTTTCAGAAACATACGACCTTAGGAACACATGGTTAGGTCACTGCCAATTAGGGAAGGGGTCTGTGCATGTGAGGGCCCCTAACGCTAAGGTTCATTTGTTCCATGGACAATTTGTTGCTAAAATGTAATAAAACGTCAAAATATGATTTTTTATTTGATTCCTTATGATAGATAAGATTTACTGATGTCAGTTTATGAGCAGAAGAGTAAGAAAGTGCACATAATCGCTCAAGCACTGACAGATTCATGCTCACATGGGCAAAGCCTCATGGATTGCAAGAGCACACAAATAGATGTTTATCTATTTATTACCCTTATCGTTGTAGTGTCCTTTATTAATTTATCTTTATCATTGTATTACCCTTTATTAATTTGTTGCCAAATATACTTGTCCACACAAAATTGAATAACTTACATTTATTTTAGGGCATAAAATAATTGAAATCTTTTTTTTTTTTTTATCTGAGACAGAGTCTCACTCTATTGCCCTGGCTAGAGTGAATGCCGTGGCGTCAGCCTAGCTCACAGCAACCTCAAACTCCTGGGCTCAAGCGATCCTACTGCCTCAGCCTCCCAAGTAGCTGGATCTACAGGCATGCGCCACCATGCCCGGCTAATTTTTTCTATATATTTTTAGTTGTCCAGCTCATTTCTTTCTGTTTTTAGTAGAGACGGGGTCTCGCTCTTGCTCAGGCTGGTCTCGAACTCCTGAGCTCAAACAGTCCGCCCGCTTCGGCCTCCCAGAGTGCTAGGATTACAGGCATGAGCCACCGTGCCCGGCCTGAAATCTTATTTTATAATTATTGGTCACAATTATTTATTTTTAGCAAAAACATATTGCTATGTGCTAGTCTCCTATTCAAAAGGAACTTCTGTTTCGTAACGAGCCTCACATTCAGGGATTGCTCCTTGCATTTTATATTCTAGG
The DNA here is from genome assembly GCA_963574695.1 of Propithecus perrieri. Classification (NCBI taxonomy): domain Eukaryota; kingdom Metazoa; phylum Chordata; class Mammalia; order Primates; family Indriidae; genus Propithecus; species Propithecus perrieri. The sequence goes on along the minus strand of CAUYRB010010665.1, from coordinate 10,105 downwards.
CTCTGTGAGGACACAGAGGATATAGAGGAAAGATGATCAATAATCTCTAGAATACTACCAAACCACTCTGGGGCAAAATAAAGGTATGGCTATGTCATCTATGAAAGTCTTTTCTCTATCAAGCGAAGAGGCTTAACAGCTTCCAGGAAATCTAAGGTCTTAGGTGAAATGAAGCACAGTATATTACAAAGTTTATTGGTAATGTCGGGAGCGATTTTACTCTTTAGAAAACCTCCTGGATCTTGGTTAACAACACTTTAAATTTTGAAGTCAAAGCATGAACTGTAGCAAAATCTCAGCAAAAGGCTGTCCTGGGAAGTTTATATTTTATGAAATAAACAAAATATATTGTGTGATAAGTAGAATGCTAGAGGAAATTTTTTCTTTTAATATATATGACCTAATCCTGTGAGGTCACTATAATCATCCCACACATATTAAGATCTCCTCAAGCATATCCCTATGATCGATTTAAATATTTGGATAATTATTAATAAAAGGTGCATTACAATTTTTACTGCTAAATTTTGAGGTGTTCATCAAATGTTATATAATTTATTTATTTTAGGTTTATTTTCTCTAGAAATTAAATCAGAGTCCCTGGAACAAATCTTGGCTTCGCTATTTTTTCTTGGTAAAATTTTAGCAAAACACTTCAGTTCGTTTTAAAAACGATGACACTAATACTCCCGTGAAGACCAGGGGCATTAACATTAAGCAACCACAGCTCCTAGCCCAGAATCTGAAACATTAACCATGAGAACTTCACTTACACAGGGGTAGAAGTAATGTTATGCCCTCACAGAGATTTTCATATAAATGGGTTTGAAATTTTTTTTTAAAGCATTTGAGCTTGCTCCAAGGGAAGGAAAATGTACTTTTGATACCTTTTTATGTAATCCATAGCTATTCTGACATGTAGTCTCTGAGGAAAAATTATGGTTTTTAATAATAAAAATTTATAAACACCTATAAAAAATTTGGATATTCTGGGAGAAATATACATTCCTTATTTACCGAGTAACCATCATGGTTGGTCTATTTTTATAAAAAAATTTAGCATAGATGTATAATACAAGATGTATAATACACACACATGCACGGGTATATTTGTCAAAAAGGGAGTATCATACATACTATTTTGTTCCTTGATGTTTTCATCAAAATATATGTTCTAGACATTTTTTTAATATTTGTTTGTATAAATCTATTTCGTTTAAAAAGTAATTGTGAGATATTTTTGTTTAGTTTACTTAAATATTTCCCTATCAGTGTATATTTAAATTATTATTGTTCGCTATTAGACAAAATGAAGCATTTGATATATTTTGTATTTGAAATGTCACATTAAGTACGCTAATTACTTCTTCGGATCTTTGTGAACATATTCACAGGTGAAATTGATCATAAATTTTTTTTCTTCATCTGTGTCTAGATTTCTATCATTTTATTTTAGTCTTATATAATCAATTCAGTATCATCCATTTATTTCTATGCTCTGAAATAGTTTTTAAATATAAATAACATTGGGATATTTGTTGAAGATTTTCTAAAACTTACAACCAAATGATTTGGCCCTATTTTCATATGAGAAGAAGAGGAGCTGACATAGTGAGGGGGAGAGGCAAGTAGTTATTTCTATTCCCTGTTATTCTCATTTTTTAAGTTCCAGTTTTATTACTAACATATTATTTTATACTGACACATATTTCTTATTCTATTTTATGTACCCTAGTGAAAGGAAAATCTGGTTTCCTTTTGCAAATCTACTAGTAGATACTTTCAAATTTTTAATTAAAATAACTAAAATAATATTAACATATAAACTTAAAGTATCAGTTTCCAGCTTTTCTCCAAAATAGAAGATGTTTAATATGCTTTAACTTATCTCGCAGCTTCATTTCTCATTTTTGAATATTCATCTGCACTCTTATATCAGATTATTTTATACATTTACCCTGTAGTTTTATTTTATATTAGCCTTGGTTTATTGGTATCATTAAATTTAAAAGCTCTAAATTTAGACATTGGAGTCCACTATATTTCTTTGGATTCTTTGACTGACAAATATTTTATCAAACATATAAAAAATCCCTTATTTTAGAGCTCTTTGCAAAAAAAAAAAAAGATTCTCATTTGTGAATTCAGTAATTCTCAAAAAACTTCCTGAGATAGGCAGAGCAGGCCTGGTTAGCCGAGATTTACTGAAGGGCAAACAAAAGTGCATCGACCCTAAGATAATTGGATGAGTAGCATGCGTTCAGGCAATTCCTAATTAAAGACTGTTTCCTGAGCCTTAGAATTATCCAGTGAAAGCACGAAGTTGAGGCTCTGTCTTTCATTGGAAGTGTTTCTTGGGCATTCAAGAGGTAGTAAAGGAGTGCTGCCGGGCTTACTGGAGTGTTTGTCAGGACAAATACGCAGCATGGTGATGGTGATGGCTACCTTGTCCATTAGAAACCTCTCTAGTGTGTTACGATCATGCTGAAGTGTCCTCTCATGACATCTAGTGTCCCGCCAGTTATTGAAAAGTTGAGACACAGAAAAGGAGAAAGCAAATAATATCCATAAATCCAGAACAGGTCAGGGCAATTAATCAAGAGCCAAGATAGGAATCTTGAATCTGATATGCTACAGAATACAGGCAATGACTACAATTTAATAAACATTGAAGAAATGAAATATGTTCAGGTTTTATTTACTTCTGCTTGTAGAAAAGAAAAAGAGAGAGATATTTGGCTTACAAATTTTCTGATTTCTGCCGAACTTGAAAATAGATGAGCTCATTCAAGACTAGGTATTACACTATTTTTCCCTAGTGCTTCCTTCCACAGTTTCTCATTTCCCAATTGTATGAGCCTGGGTTCTCCAGAGAACAGAACCAATAGGAAACATATATATATATATTCCAGTTCAGTGGAATCATTGTGGGTGTGTCCTTGTGGAGGCAATTCTCCCTTTGAAACTCAGACCTCCACGACAGCATAGCATAAGGTCATGGGTACACAGAGCAAAAATTTGCTAGTGAGTTTCTAAGGGTAACGGTGAGTGGTGCCACTCCCATTTTAACCCCTTAAGAAGCTGGCTTGCCTTTAGATAAATGGGAAACGTATTTTCTAAGGATGCATGTTTCTTGTCCTTTAAAGTAGCCAAATGAAAACTAGATTTTGTTTTGTTTCTTTGCCTGGCACTTAATACCCATTCTGTGAATCCCTGCAGCAAATCTTTGTTGTATTTTAAAAGTTATTATTGTGCCTTTATCTTGAAGGTAAGTACCAGACTTAACAGCTATGACATGAAGATAATGGCACAATTTTTCCATAATCCTAATTTGTTTTAAACACTGTCTTCGTGTAGGCCTTGGTGCCTATAGTTGTGTGATTTGTCCAAGATTTTGGTGGGAAAACTCACTTGGGAAGAGTATTACGCTTAGTCTTTCTTGTGTTATTATTCTACAACCATGTTGCCTTTCTCCATCAATCTGATTTCATAGGATTTATATTTCTATCAATCTGACCCAAGATGCTTTGTAGCTTCTTCACAGTGCCCACAACTTGATGTTTGCTATATCCTTTTAATACATATCGCTGCCAAAGACATTCATTCAACTGGTCTTATATGAAAAGTAGGGTTTTCAGATCTCTCTAATTGCTTGTAGGATGTTTCATAATGTGAATCCAACACATTTTATTATTTATATTAACTATTTATTTTGCTAAAAGTGAACATGCTGACATGTTCAAGATTGCTTCAGTGTTCTTCATACAGATTTTGCACACATTTCATCAAACGCATTTGGAGGTCTTGGGTTTCTAAGTAAGCAAACTGACATCTACAAATAGCTATAATTTTATATCACCTTTTTTATTTCTATACTGATAATATCTCTTACAATTTAAGTGCGACAGCTAATATGTATTGCACTTTAAAAGTATATTGATTAATTCTGAAATTTTGCAGAATTTTCCAGTTATATTCTGTTGGTGTTTATTTCATTTCATTGTGTCAGGAATCACACTTTGTGTGATTTTTTTTATTATTATTTGTACGATTTGTTATGTGGCCAAGAATATGATCTCTCTTCATGAATTTTCCATGTGTACTTACAAATAAGATGTATTTTACATTGTCAGATGGAATAACTCTGCATATTTTTATAATGATAGAAATGTGTTCAATTGTATCCCTTTTCTTTTTATGCATCTATTGAAATAATCATGTTTAATTTTTCTCTTTATCTTTTAATATGGTCAATTATATTGTTTGCTTACCATGTTAAATTCACCTAGTATTTCTGAGATGAACCCTAATTATCTAGTTAGATATCTAGCTAGTTTTTTTCACACTTAACCCAAAATGTAAAAAGCTTTTTTTGATGTTAATTGAAAATAAGTTAGGTATTTATTTACCTACATTACAAATTCTAATTGAAAAAATGTATTTAATATCATTAATAGCTTAGAGAAATATATTTTTTCCTTTTGTGTTTTATGGCAGCATACATTAACTCTAAATTTAAATCGTTGTCAATTGATGAATAGATATCTATGTAAATAATTTTTAGTTCACTTCAGGCTGAGGAAAAATATGGTTTCCGTTCATAGACTTGTTTTTGAGAAAAATCCTATTACATTTTGTTTATAATTTTCAAGAGTTATATTCAATTTATCTGGGGTTGGATTTTAGAAGTGCATCATTTTATAATTATTTTTGTGGGTGTGTGTTTTTGTGTGCTAAGCATGTGGACATCTAGAGAAACAGTAATTTGTGTATGATCCCCTGCTTTTGGAGAGGTCACAGTGACTATGTGAACATGTTTGTTGTCATCTGGGCTGCTTCTACATTTTGAAATGTATATATTATACAAAATCACATTAGAATGGTTGTTTTTAGGCACCTAAGTCTACCTTGCCACTTTTTATTAAGTTTGTCATGGTTGAGGAGGTATTCAGTTAAAATCTACTTAATTTCACCGTATGCCAATTTTTTTTATATTAAGGAGTTAGTCATGTAACCTGAGCAGAAATGACAAGTATAACTGTCAAGTTATACAATAAATTATCTTGACACACTATACATATTATTTTGTATGTGATAAATTGCACATTGTAATATAGTATAAAGAGCATAGATTTCAGGGATATATCTATGTTCAAATGATTCTCAACTACTGAACAGCACTATGAACTTGGATAAATTTATTACAGTTTGTTTATATGTTAAAAATGATATCTGCATCATAAAAATTTTGTTAGGAAACATTGTTGTTAAAATTAAATGCAATCACATATGCTTCCCCTGAATGTCCTTCATTTTCCATTGAAGTACTAGAGTAGATTTCTACTGCTTTTTTTTTTTTGAGACAGGGTCTCGCTCTGTCACATCTGGGCTAGACTGCCATGGCATTATCACAGCTTATTGCAACCTCAAACTCCTGGGCTCAAGTGAGTAGCTGAGTACATGGGACTACAGGCTACCACCACGCCCATCCACTATTGTTTATTTAAGAGACAAATTTACTCTACATATAATTTCGTCCAAGTACATATTAGTTAAAAAACATTAAAACATATTTTCGAGACATTTTCAAACAAAACAGACTTTCTATAAGAATGCTCTTGACTAAAGGTGCTAGTGTTTCCCAAGATGCAATTCACAAAGTGCTGAGTTAATATTAGGTTTAAAAAAATTGAATTTAGCATTTATCTGGGGACTTCTTTTAGACACATTAGCAAAAAGATGCAGTAGATTAACTAGGTCTTCAGGGAACTTCACGCCTCGTGTATGCGAGTACTCGGTCTTTTTGGTCCTTAGTCTTTATGTTCTGTTGTGCTGCTGAAGTCATCATCCCACTGCAGAACCCCAAGACCAAATGCCACACCCTTCTTTTTCAAAGGTGCATCTTCTCCTTAAAACAGACTGTACTCTTGTCACATGGCACTTTGATACACGACTAGATTTTTTTTTTTTGAGAATGGTTAACATTGTTTTGCTTAGCTAAAATATTTGCATGTTACCAGAAAACTCTATTTATTTAACCCTAAAGTCTGACCAATGAGACAGATGAATGACTAAAAACATTGAGATATAGAGATGTATAGATATGATACAGATAGAATATCCTTTATTCCCCTGAAATCAAATTCTTTGAGTTCTTTGAGTATTGGATGGTACCCTAATTCTGAGTGCTTCTCCTTTATGGATATGAAAGAAGTATCAAACCAGTACCTGATTATGTCAGTGCAAATTAGTCATATTAATTAATGGAAGTTGTAATTTGATTCCCTTTACCTATATGGTTCTTTAAAATATAATAATTATATAATTGGTTATTACATTTAGAGTCATTAAAATAGCTCTTGTTTATATTTATTTGCAGTTTCAGGCTCAAATGTGACTCATACTCTTAGAATTGTTTTCCTTGACCTTATTTATAATATATGTGTATTTGGGTGTGTTTGAAATAAAGTTCCCGTATTGAATACATTTATGGACCATTTTAACATTAGAGAATCTTTCAAAATTGTCTGTCATTTGAAAATGTTAAAGTACCTAGCAATTAATCAATGTACTTTCTGCTCTACATGAAAGATAATACCAATTTTTAATACATTGGGACTACTGAGATTGTCTTAATGCTGTGAAATTAGTTGGAATTAATTAATATCAAGCTGTTAAATATTTACATAAATGTCTTTTGACTTTTCTGCCCTAACACATTTAGATTTCAGTCTATATTCCTTTTACCCTTCAACCTTTCATATTTCATTTTTGTTCTTTTTTGCTTCAGCATTTAACTCATATGTTCTAACTTAAGTATTTGTATCACGGGGATGCAATTTTGTGCTTTGACAACCTTTATGGATTTTTCATCAAAATTGTCTGTAATTGTTAATTGCTATTTATTAATTACTTTTTAATTTATTAATTTCACTATCCTTGGTGCTATTATGACACATATTTTCTTATTTGACATATACTTGGAAGTATGTATTACTATGAGCAGCAAATTTCATAATGATCCATTTGTCCCCTAAAATATAATTACAAAAATAATGAAAATATATTATGAATTATGATAATCATTTTGATAAGAATAAATTGTATATTAAAATAATAACACTGAATAATTAGTTAATCCCTTAATAATTTACTATCTTTAAAGCATACACACTAGGGATTCATCATCGAAGATAAAATGACTTTAAAAATACAAGCAATGCCCTAGATAATTCAGGAGACAGTGGCATATTTTCTCAGGATCTTGGATATCTTTATAAGAGTTTCTCTGTTTTGGTCAATCTTATATGTTTGTAGTTGTATATTTGAAATGATGAAGTCAAGCTATAAAAATAAGCAATGTGTGGAATTGTAAATCTCTACCACCTTACTTTTTTTTTTTCTTCCAATAGAGTTAAACTTCGCTTTGCATCAAATTCTTGCAATCTGGCTATCTCTATCATTCACCTTTTGCACAAATAAAATTGACTCATAAAATGACAGAACAGTTTGTTTCTCAGTGAGCAGATGTGGGCATACATTACATGGCATTCCATCTGTGACGATCATATATCTCTACGGCTCATAAAAAATCATTGGTTCTCCTAAAGAAATATTTACTAGTTGAATATTCTCCACCAAGAATCCAGAGCTGAGCTATATAAAATCACCGCGCTAAACACAATGCTTAGGGAGCTTTTTAAGACACTGTGGTCTGGGTGTGGGAAAGAACACGGGGTGTTTCTTGCTGGATATGCAGGGGTTTACTAGGGCACCATGGGTCTCTCATGCATATGCTGTTCTATTTTAATTAATATGTAAAATAAATATTATAGAATAATACATATATGTGTACATCTATTTAATATAAAATCTGTCAGATGGAAATTTGAAAAGAATGTTTGTAAAACAAAACATAAAGTGGAGTAAAAATTGCAATGAGTAAGGACAAAAGATTAAAAAGAGAATACTGTCAAACCAAGACCAAAGAAAATGGGTTTACTGAAATCTGCAAAAAATTTATCTCATGAGTGTGTTAGTCACCTGTTTAGGAAAATAAGTTGTTGTACTGAAAAAAGAACACTGCTGAAGGGGGATCAAATGAATAGAACAAAAACTATGGAAAAAATTTTTAAATCTAACACTTGTTTTATTAAAATGATTCTCCATAGTTGCTGAGAAAAATCCTAGTGTTGAATAAATGTTTGATGAACTCAAAAAGAAGAAAAGACACAGAATTAAAAGTCAACTTCTCTGTGGTAAGTTAATTATAAAATTATCTGACCTCTTTAGTAGAGATAAATTCCTATTCACAGAGATAATAGGTGTATTATTTATCTATTGCTACATAACAAATTACCTCAAAATTTGATGTCTTAAAACATTACACAATTCTCACTTCTCAAGTTTCTGTGGGTCAAAATCTATAAACAATTTTGCTGGGTCTCTTTAAATCTATTCCACGTTCTCTCACGAGGCTGAAATCAAAGTGTCACCAAGGCTGAGGCTGAAGGCTTAACTGAGTAAGAATCTGGCTTGTGGTTCACTTCTGTGATTGGTAGCCAGACTGAGTTCTTCAAGGACCATTTGGCTGAGGACTTTAGTTTCTTACTGCATATTGGTTGGAAATTTTCCTTAGTTTCTTGACACCTGGTCAACATGGCCACTTACTTCATCAAAGACAATAAGCGACAGAAAGAAAAGAGTCTGCCATCAAGAAGGAAATCATAATCTTTTGTAACCTAACCAAGGAAGTGACATCTCTTCAACATGGTTTTATTCTACCGATTAGAAGCAAGTTACTTAATGGAAAATAATTGCTTAAGGCAGAAAATATCCGGGGACTGAGATCACGTGAGGTTATTTTAGAGCCTGACTGCCACAATAGCAAAAGTCTTATATTTATAAGTGGTCAGGGACTGATTGTTGACATTTTATTAGTCAGCACTTTAATTCTTATTTTTGTCTGCTGCCTTCCTCTTGCCCAAGCCTCTGCTTGTTGTTCATTTACCAGAATTTGCTAGACACTTCAAGAAAAAAGTCAAATTAGTCAATCATTAGCCCTAATAGAATGCTTAGGGAGAAACTGAATTTTAGATACATAATAAAAAACTTGTTAAGGACAAGGATTATGACTTCTATATATCTTGCTATCCTGTCCAGTAACTTATAGCAATGTTCATAGTTATTATTATGCACCCTAATTGAATGACCTAAGGTTTAGATATTACATGGAGATTTGATTTTTCTTTTTAATTCTTTTTTTCACAAATGCATTAGAAATGAATGGAAAGCTTCTCCTCTAAAATCTGGGAAAAGACAAAGATGTCCACTATCACAATGTCTGTTCAACGTAGTACTGGAAGTCCTATCCAGAGAAATTAGGCAAGAGAAAAGAAATAAAGGACATCCAAACTGGAAAGGAGGAAGTTAAATTGTCCTTGTTTGCATATGAAAGAATTTTATATATAGAAAACCCTACAAAAAACTTTTAGAGCTTATAAACAAATTCAGTAAAGTTGCAGACAAATCAACATACAAAATATCAGTGGCATTTGTATGCAACAGCAAACTATTTGAAAAAGAGATCAAGAACTCAAGCTCATTTACAATAGCTACAAAAAAATATATTGATGAGTAAATTTAACCAAAGAGGTAAAAAAATCGCTATAAGGAGTACTATAAAATACTGATGAAATAAATTGAAGAGGACACTGACAAATGAAAAGATATTCCATGGTCATAGATTAGGATAATTAATATTGTCAAAATGTTCATACAGCCGGGCACGGTGGCTCACGCCTGTAATCCTAGCACTCTGGGAGGCCGAGGCGGGCGGATTGTTTGAGCTCAGGAGTTCGAGACCAGCCTGAGCAAGAGCGAGACCCCGTCTCTACTAAAAATAGAAAGAAATTAATTGGACAACTAAATATATAGAAAAAATTAGCCGGGCATGGTGGCGCATGCCTGTAGTCCCAGCTACTCAGGAGGCTGAGGCAGGAGGATGGCTTGAGCCCAGGAGTTTGAGGTTGCTGTGAGCTAGGATGACGCCACGGCACTCTAGCCCGGGCAACACAGTGAGACTCTGTCTCAAAAAAAAAAAAAA
>CAUYRB010010664.1:0-45754 GCA_963574695.1 Propithecus perrieri | reverse complement strand
CCCAAGTGCCCATCAATTCATGAGTGGATTATTAAAATTTGGTATATGTATACAATGGAATATTACTCAATTATAAGAAGCAACAGTGATCTAGCACCTCTTATATTTTCCTGGATTGAGCTTGAGCCCATTATTGGAATTCAGGTATCACAAGATCCAAAGAATAGGCTCCACTTGTACTCTCCATCAAATTGGCACTAACTGATTAACACTGTGGTGCTCACACGGTAGTAATATTCTCCAGGGATTAGGGGGCTGAGGGGTAAACTCACGACTAATCGACTTGGTGAGCATTGTAGAGGGGAAGGGCATGTTTCTAACCCTCGCTTGGGTGAGGCAAAGACATAAAATATAACCAAAATGTTTGTACCCTCATAATATCCTGAAATAAAAATTAAAAAAAAATTCTGTTGCAGTGTATTGTTATAATATTTCTATTTTATTATTAGTATTGTTTTGAATATCATTGTTCTTAATTTATAAATTAAATATTATCATGGATATGTATGAACAGGAAAAAAAAAACCTTGATTGTGGTAACTCTCACTTTCTCTCAAAATAACCTAATTTCAGGCAAATAGTCTGAACATTTCCCACCTACTAGTTTTGCTAAAATTCAGGGATTTTTTTGCATAAATACTACTCAGAATGTTTATTTGTTAATTAACAAATTTCTGAAAAACTTGATTTTGAACATTTTTGCTTGTGTTTTTATTGCTTGTCTCCAAAGAAATTTTCACACATTTTTACTCAATCCATTTTGGAAGATGGAACTGCCTACTCTCCATTTTGTTCATCATATTTATCCTTTTGCTACAATGCTCCTCCTCACAGCTGTGACTCTGTCTGACTTCCCCCAACTACGACTACGTCAGACAGCAAATTCAAGGATCCTGGTTTTTCTTTTTTCTTTTTCTCTACAGGACTTTAAATTCCTCTTGAGAACTGAAACTGGATTGGCAGCAAAAGCTAAGTTGAGCAAACTCTCCTGGAAGCAACATCTGGGTGACCATGGTGAAGTTTGAGGGACCCTTTGTTCCTAGTCTAGTTGTCCTGTGTACTAGAAAGCCCTTGTGAATATATATTATTTCAGTTATGACCCTTGATTCTGAGGCCTCCTTGAATTGTTTGGTAGAATATATAGCTGACAGACTGGTCATGAGTTTGTGACAATGCTTTCTTTTCCATCATTCATATAGGTTGCTCACCCAGCCCCTACCAGAGGCATCTTTTTGTCCTCCTCTATAGTTTGTATTCAGATTGCAGTTTTGTTATTCTACAAATGAATTGAAGTGTGTCTATATTTATGGTAGAATGTTATGATTTTCTTTCATTTGGAGTTCTTAAACGATCATCCTAGTATGAAGTCCTCCAAAATGTGGATAGGTACTCAGAAGTTATCTAAATTCAAATCATTTTCTTTGTAATTTAGAAAGAGTTTACACATAACTATTGATGACAATGAATCATTTTCTGGTATTGTTTTTAAAAACCTTCTTTAGAAATGACTACAATTAATCTGGAATAGTTAGTGCAGTTATATCTTTCAAATCTGAATTTTCTTTTTAATGAAATGGTATCTTAGCAAATGAAATACCACAACTTTGGAAAAATACGTCTGCTGTATATGAGCACTATAACATTGCACAGTTAATAAACTTTTTAATTTTAATTTTCAAATTGTTATCTCCTCAATTGCAAAATTTGGCTTATAATTAATGCTTGGAATAGTTGTTGTTAGGAGAGTAAAGATAATGAAAGATCTTTATACTCAGAAAGTGCTTAAACAATGCAAAACAATGACCTTCATTTAAGATAACTATCAAAGAGTAATTATATTATAATTTTATTTTTAATCTTATGGTCATTTTCATCAATGTCTGTTCCATCTGGCATCTATCACCCTGTTTCTTTTTCACTCATGCAGAATATTTTTATTGAATATATAAAATGTGGCAGCCTGTCTTGTAGGTATTGGAAATAGAATGATGAAATAAAAAGTAATAATCCCAATCCTCATTGTTTGTCTGATGCCAAGAAGAACACCTGGAACATAATATATATTTAGTAAACAGTAATTGATAAAATAAATAAATGAAAAAAATGGATTCTAATTACTTTTAAAATATTCTTACCAATTATTTGTTTGGGGGTTCATATGTCTAGATTATCTAGTTTATGTTGCAATAAAAGACAGCCCAGACATCAAATGGCTTAGTACAACAGGGTGTATCTTTTTCTTACATTACCTGCCATCTCCAATCAGCACAGGCACTCATTTAGGAACTCAGGCTCATAGAACAGCCACCGTCTCAAACACTGACAGTTACTGTCCCAAACGAGAATAACATACATCACTGACTAGAACACATTCATCCAAAGACAATTGTAATTTTGCCATGTGCCTTCCTTGAAGCAAGAAAAAATAGAAAAATATTAGGTAAAATACATTAGTGACTACATTATGGTTATGGTAGGGAAAAGAGATTCACTTCAGTTGGTCAGACCAAAGGTGATAAAATGAATACTTTGATTAGAAAGGAGAGTTGTAATAAGATTAGACATGCTAAGATAATGGACTTGGGACTTAAAAGCAGAAGTATGGGGCCTATCATTGGTGATCTCAACATTTAAAACAAGCCCACCTATGCCAATTATTTATTCCATCTATTTACATGCATTATGAATTTTGTGTCATTTGCTTTTTTTGGAAATCATTCATTTCATATTTCAACAAATATTTAATATTTACTGGACATCGTGCATTGTGGGGCTTTTTATAGTCATTGTCCTTACAAAAGTAAAATGTTCAGTTTCTCAAATCAGTGCCAGTTTTCCACATTTCTGAAGGAAACTCATGCTGCTGTCACCTAAAGTATATTCTCATGCACGCTAAGAGAATATAATCTAATCTTTTACTATAATATTCGGGAAGTTAAAGAATGATTATCAAACAAAATATATGAAATTGTCTTCACTGCCACTAAGAACCACTGAGTGATTCTATCTGTATTTCTATTTTAAGAAACTTTTTTTGTTGTGAAAACCTCAGCCTTATAATAATATCCAGATGTTCTGTATGTCACATAATATTTTGTAATGAAATACTGTTCCCATTTTCTGGAACATATCCATAAAATTACACTTAAATTTAATAATGTGACATAAACAACAATATTTTTCTGTGTTTTATATGCACATTTGAAATAGTTTTAAGATTATTCTTAAATTCATTTTGTAAATTGATGTTAAAAATAACCCATATTTAGTATTTTTATTAAAAAAGCTATATATATTGCTGTAAATCAAAGACATTGATAAAATAAATTTAATTCTAAATATTTAATAGTCTTAGTTTTCATAGTGGCATATGATGTTGGGCCACATTTCCCCAAAACTACATACACACAAACATGATGGTTAGAAATAGTAATTTACCAGGGTATACATATGATTGAGATCTGATACTAGATAAGTTTTAATAATTTAATTTTATTTGCCTATTAATGGTTCTAATTTTAACAGTGTAGCTTCTTTTCTATACTTCAAGATGGATATAATACAAGAAATATTTTATAATGATTTACTATATTACCATATACAATTTTCTCATCTCATAATTTTGTAATTAAAAATTACAATGTATATAATTTTACATAAGAGAAATATATTTAGTTAAACATTCAATGTGTTCATTCTCCTGAGAATATTCAAAAGCAAATTCTCATATCACTGATGAATTATTTCGTATCCTTTAACAAAATTCTGATTTCCAAATGTATGCAATTAGCCCTGGTAGATGATTGTGGTATACTAACCCACATAAAAAATTCCAAATATTAAGAATCTTGCACCTGGGTGGATAAGATTTATGTATTTGGGGAAGGTTTTAATTTAGAGTTATTATATATTATAATAATTACTGAAAGAACTATATTGAATGTAGGAGAATTTTCGATAAACATTAAGATAGTTATAAGAGTATATTGGCTTTTTTCAGTTAATACATTGTATGCTTTTATCAAAATATCACATGTACGTCACAGATATGTACAACTATTACGTATCCATAAAAATTAAAAATAAGAAAAATTAGTCTATTGGGCTTAGTAGCATTGTTGGTTCAGGGCAGTTGGTAGCAAATAAAATTCAAAAGAAAAAAATAAAAAATATGAATGCAGCTTAATGTCAGACTAAAGAGCCTGAATCTCATTCCTTTACTCATTATATGTTCTTAAATGATTAATTAGAGAATAAAAACCTATCTTTTAGGAATATTAATTTTTTAGTAATGTGCAGGGAGGATTGGAGGAAAGCTAGAGGCAAGGAAACAATTAGAGGCTTTTGCATTAGTTTAGAAATAAGGAAATAAGAACTTGGATTGGAAAAGTTACCATGAGAATAGAAACAAAGCATAGCTAATAGATGTATTTCAAATATTTTCCATTACTTGGCAAAACATTAGCTTAATAGATGATGAAACAAGATAGAGTTTGATAATGATTCATAATTTTAAACCTGATTGACTAGAGAAACATAATAATTTTAAAAAGGAGGTAAGACAGAGATTCTGGTCATGGGGATTCAAGGTGAATTATTTAAATAATTTAAACATGTTGAGCTTTTTGGGTATAGCAAATCATACAAGAATATATTTTAATAAGGAGTTGGAAATGTAGAACTAGAAATCAGGTAGAATAATTTTTAGGTTCCTAAAGATTAGATGAATTATATACAATCGTATAATTCTCTTTGAACAAGCCTAAGTATAAATTTATTGTGTTGGACATTTATTTTAAGTAATAAAAATGAATTTGGAGGATGTGGGTTATCATATATCTATAAGAGCCCTCATTTTCCTCAGTCTCAGTGGATCAGCACTCAAAAAAATATGTACAAAATTGATATAAAATATGGTGACCTACATTTCTTCTGAAAGGTCTTAAAATGAGTTTATTTTTTCTGATTTCAATAATTCAACTATCATTTTAAATGGCCTTTATTGGCATTAATAGCACACATGATAGGTTCTGCAGAATAAAGCTTATAGGGATTTCGCACCTTGGTTTCTTGTCTCCTATAAGTAGATAAAGTATTAAAAAGGAAAATAACTATGATGAACCAGGAGTATTAAAGAGAGTATATGTCAAACTAATAAAGGAATTTATGTCACAAAAATATCCAGTTAGCATAAATATGTACAAAGATAATTGAAATCCATAGGGTTTTAGGGCAAAGAATTTATGTCATACAAAGTATACAACTTCTTACCAACTTATTTTGTTAATGCAAATGAGAAATTCAGTCATTTTGAATTCATGCTATTAATGCTAAGATAAAGCAAATCTAATTGTTTGTAACAAAAAATATCTGACTCACAAAATGTCAAAAGTGATTTTGCAAAATAAATAATGCTTTATTTCGTAACAGACACCAAAAATACTTGTGTACTTTTCTATAGCATCAGGTTTCATCAGCAAAATTAAGGCTTAAAGCTTTTCTTCCCCTAATTTTTTTTTTTTTTTTTTGAGACAGAATCCCCCTTTTGCTTTATCACCCTGGCTAGAGTGCAGTGGCATCATCATAGCTTACTGCAACCTCGAACTCCTGGGCTCAAGCCATCCTCCTGGTTCAGTGTCCCAAGTAGTTGGGACTACAGGTGTTCACCACCACACCCAGCTCTCTTCTTCTAAAGCTAAAGTTTTTAGAAAATTGACATGTGTCAATGTTGTATTTAATATTGATTACAATATGACCAGAATTCTCTCCATTACTTGTGTTATTTGTTTCTGTCAGGGAAGGAAGTTTTTATTCGTTTAGTAAATATTTTCCCAAAAAGCTATTCTGTGTTGTTCTGAGTATTGCCAGTAAAGCAGAGAATAAGGTAAGAATATTACCTTACATCTAAGGAGAAGATAGACAATAGAAAGATTACTCAATTAACATAAAGTATCATATTAGAAAGTCTTAAGTACTATGAAACTTAAGTGGGTTTAAGAGAAAATAGGAGGTAAATAATTAAAGTTGGTTTGTGTATGCCAATTTAGAGAAATTTTTCTATAAACAGCTATGGAGAAAATGAGTGATAGTGAAGAGGTGCAAAGGCTTATAGAACAATTTTTTTTTCTTTTTATTGGAACATATCTCAGTATGTTTCTAGGAACACTTTAAGTACAGGAAAAAATGATACAGGAGAGAGAGTGTTAATTGAGAGATCAATATTCTTGTGTTGACAACAGAGAATGGATCCAAAGTTTAAGTGAAGGGGTTGGACGTGGTCAGGTGATAGCAACGTTATGAAATGCACACAACCTTTGTACAAATACTTGAGAGTTGGTATATTTAGGTCAGAAGATAAGGTTTTTCTCTTGAGTTTTCTTTTCTTTCTTTTTTTTTTTTTTAAGTCAACTGCAAATAATGGTATCAACTGAGAATAAAGAGTGAGAAAGGTTGGAAGGTTAAAGAAAGGAGAAAAGTATGATGTTGTTGAACTGGACCATGGGAAGATACATTGTCTAAATTTAAATTTAACTTTATCTATGTGGAATTTGTCCCAAGCATTATAGTTAGATCTTGAAATGATGTAAGGATAGGATATTTTGCAGTGGCTTAGAAAGCTTAATGCCCAGGATTTGGTCTGTGCCTTTCAATATCTGAATCAAGTATCCTCTGAAAAGTTACCTCAGTTCAGTGAACCTCAACGTCCTTAATTATTATCATGAGGATAATATGTCCTGAGTACTTACTGTATACCAGGTCATTGAGTTTAATATGTATTATCTTGTCAAATACTCAAACTATATGTTTCAATATTATTGTCTATCTTACAGATTACCACTGAATTTTAGAGACGGTAAGGGACTAATTCAATGAGACTTAGCTACGAAGTATCATAGTTTGGAATATTACCCTGATGATATGACTCTGGAAGCAGAATTCTTAACCACAAATGACTCCTGACTGCATTTCATTCTCACAAGAAAGTTAAAAAATAAAGCACAACTGAAAAAATGACCATTGATTTAAAGGCATAAATATCATTGGTAACTTTGAGAAAGAGTTGGAAAACTTTTTCCATATAGATCCAGATAGTAAACGTTTTAGACTCCATGTATCATGTTATCGTATCATCTCAGCTGCAGCTGTGCAACTCTGCCACTGTAGCACAGGCTGAATAAATGGGCATGGCTGTATTTCAATAAATCATTATAAAGAAAATACCAGAAAGTAATTTCATCTATGGACCAAGATCTGCTTTCCACTACACTAAATAATCATTTTTGGTGAATTAACCAAAATGAGAGCCATCGTGGAATTTCTGAAGATGAAATTTACAAGTTTAATAAGCACCTACTTGCATGTATTATGTGCCAACCACTAGTCTCAAAGAAGATCTTATAGTTGAGTAAGAATGACACAAAAGATTGACTCCAGGAGGGTTTTAGTGTATTAAAATGAGAACAAAAAATAGGAGATACTCGCCGAGCACGGTAGCTCATGCCTGCCTGTAATCCTAGCACTCTGGGAGGCCGAGGCGGGAGGATCGCTTGAGGTCAGGAGTTCAAGACCAGACTGAGCAAGAGCGAGACCCCATCTCTACTAAAAGTAGTAAAAATTAGCCAGGCATGGTGGTACCTGTCTGTAGTCCCAGCAACCTGGGAGGCAGAGGCAGGAGGATCACTTGAGCCTAGGAGTTTGAGGTTGCTGTGAGCTAGGCTGATGCCACGGCACTCTAGCCCGGTCAACAGAGCGAGACTATGTCTCACTAAAAAAAAAAAAAAAAAAAAAAAAAAAAAAAAAAAAAAGAAGAAGAGAAAAAAACAAACAAAAGGGAGATACCAAGATACTTAGAAGGGGAAGGGGAATATTAAACAAGAAAAATAAAAATTACAGGCTAGAAAAAATAATTAAAGCAGCAGAGTAAAAGATAAAATCAGAACATAATTGAAAGTATTTGGTGTAATTCACAGATATTTTCATCGTTTAGGCTTTAAATCATGAGTTTAAAGTACAAATAAATCACAATATTTTTTAAATTAACACCTATCAGAAGATATCAAATAACATACCAAATGCATTGCAATCACAGATTCGTAGAGTAGGAAATGATTTTATCATTAAACCAATAATTTAAAAAATTTTATTTGGTACATACTATCATACACAGAATCTATCCAATCTATCCAGAATCTATCCTGATTTTAGGAGTATGTACAGTAATATCTAATGATAGCAACCTCAATATCTTCCTAGGCACTCGATTCCCTCTTTGGTTATTTCAAAGAGTTAGAAAGTTATATAACAATGAGAAAATTCTAATCTCTGTTCCTTTATAAACAGCCTTTCAGATATTTAAATATAGTTATAATACACTCGACTACACTCAATATAGAAAATTTAGAAATACATAAAACATTGAATTCCACCTTTATTATATGAGAAAAAAGGCAGGGTATATATCATAATGGAATTGATAAGAAACCATGAAAATAAAAAAAATTATTGACACAAGTGCTTATGAGAAGGCTGAAGACTGAATTAGTTATTGCTATATATTATAAAGACTTAAAAAATTAGAAGACTAGTAATATTAAATATATAAGTTATAGATATTAAAAGAATAAAATCATGCAGGATTCAGTTAATGAACATTCAAATTTAGTA
This sequence comes from Propithecus perrieri, assembly GCA_963574695.1. Lineage (NCBI taxonomy): Eukaryota > Metazoa > Chordata > Mammalia > Primates > Indriidae > Propithecus > Propithecus perrieri. Next base: position 37,090 of record CAUYRB010010664.1, on the reverse strand, counting down.
TATTAATAAATACTATGTATCTTTTAATTATGAAAATGAATTTTGCAGAAAAAGCAAGATGTTCTATGATATTGTGTTTCTTATAAAAGTGTATGTTGCACTAGCCTGTCAGATATGGTTTTTGCCTTCATGCTGTAATCATTACATTCTTGTTTTATAAGTCTATTATAGGAAATTGAACTTGGAGGAAATTTAATCTATTTACTCAAGCTATAATGTATACGCCATCTTTAGGATGACTAACATACTATCTAAAACATCATTAAAGTGTAACTGTAATTCCATTGATATATAAGTGACGTAAATTCACTTTTGTTTTCACTCCCTCTCAAAATTCTGTGGAGAAAATTAAATTGGCAATTTTTACAGATTTACTTTAAGCACAAAAGCAATTATTTCCCTTTGAGACTGTATATCAGACTATGATTTACCTTCAAGCACCCCTTTAACCTGCCTACTGTTTTAAAAATCAACTTTATTGATGTAAAATTTGTATGCATGTTTTTAAAGCTTTTCATTTATATCTTAAACTCTTGTTTCCCATTGGTATTAGTTCTTTTCAGTCGGAACTCCTTCAGCATTTCTTAGGAGACTGGTACATTAGTAAGAGTTTTTCCTCTTTCTTTACCTTTTGAAATGGGCATAATTTTGCCTTCATTTGTGATATTTGTATTTTTAGTGGATAAAGTATTATGGATTTTCTCTTTTTTTCCTTAAGCTATTTAATGATATTCCACTGTCTTTTGGACACCATGGTTTGTGATGAGAAGTGCACAGTCATGAATTGTTTCTCTCTATGTAATGTGCTGTTTTCAAGATTTTTCTATGTAATTAAAAGAATATTGGCTATCTTGGCAGTACATATTTAAGAGGGCCTAAATTAATTTACAAATATTTAAGGTTTTGCTGTGTAAAATTGTGTGATTAGTTTGTTATTTTTGATAGTGAACAGAAAACATTTCCATTAAAATTGGGCAATTTATTATGATACTTTAAGCCTAATTCACGATGACTTATTGCTTCTTAAATACATTGTCTCTTGAAATTAATTTTTTTATAATTTTACATAACTTTAATCAGAGTGAATACAAATTTTATTTGTTGCTTTTCTTCAATGCAATACAATTCTAAACATTTTTCTTACTCTTTTGTCATTTGCATTGTTATACACTTGATTAATCCAAATTATTCAATCCTGTTATTAATATATCGTATTAAATGCGTATTTCCTGTGGTTTACACAAAATTAGTGTTACAGACGATGCTAAATTAAGCATAGCCACATATTTTAATTTCAAATATTTTTATAATAATTTGACAGAAATGAAACTAATTGAAGTAATTGTACAACCCTTTCTCTCTCAGGAGCAAGGTCTAGTTGGGCCATCAATTCAATAGTAAAATGCTTCTATGCTACATATAAAGACAGCTAGATAAATTATAATGGTAAAATAGCTTACTATATTCTTTCATATTGCAGAAAATAAAAGTATACATTTGTATAGAAATAAAAATGAGAATATCAATTATAAAAATAATACAACAATCAAACTTGTGTTCTTAAAGGTATCTTAGGCATCAGATACTGTTTCAATTATTTTACTTCACTTAATTGACAGTAATAAACGGTAGTGCCATTTTTATCCCCATATATCCATTGCTGCATAGTTACCTTTTGTGTGCATAGTAAAAATACACAAAATCTACTCTCTTAGCAAATTTTAAGCATTTAATACATTATTAATAATGAATTACCTAGTTACTATGCTATACATTTGGTTTGCAGAAGTTATTAAATTTATAAATGAAAATTTATACTATTTGATCAACAAATAGTATTCCCCAATCCTCTCATTTCCCAATCCTCTCTCTCCACCCCCACCCTTGCAGCCCTGGTAACTTCCCCTCTCTCTCTCTCTCTCCTTTTTTTTTTGATTCCAGATATATGATGATTAATTTTAGATGCCAACTTGAGTGGACTAAGGAATATCTGGATAGCTGATGAAGCATTATTTTTGAGTGTGTCTGTGAGGGTGTTTTGGCAGAAAGTGGAATGTAAATCCATGGACTGAGAGGAGAAGATTCACCCTCATTGTGGATGGGCACCATCCAACTGCCTAGGGGCCTGGATGGAACAAAAGGGCTGAGGAAGGGCGAATTCTTGCTTCTCTACTGGAGCCAAGACACCCTTCTTCTCCTGTATTGTAGGTTTGAACTTCAGGTTCTTTATTTTTGATTCCAGGACCTGTACCAGTGGTCCACTGGGCTCTCAGACCTTTGGCCTCAGCCTGAGAATTATACCATAAGCTTCCCTGGTTTGAAGGCTTGCAGATGTGGACTGAGCTGTGCCACTGGCCTCTATTGTTCTCCAGCTTGCAGATGGCCTATCACAGGACTTCTCTGCCTCCACATTCCTATGAGCCAATTCCCTTAATAAATCCCCTTTCATCTGTCTATCTATCTATCTGTCCTATTGGCTCTGTCTCTCTGGGGAACCCTGATACAACATAAAAGTGAGATCTGCAGTATTTGTCTTTTTGTGTCTGGCTTATTTCACTTAGCGTAATGCCTTACAGGTTCATTATGAAAAGATGATACATAATGATTATGAGGATATGATTTCTTGATAGAGGTTGAGTCAGTAGGAGTTTCTCATTTTTATCACATTGTTAGCTCTTTGGTGCATGACATTTTGTTCTTCAAAATTAATGCTTAGCAATATCAATCAAAGACCCCTCAAGCCAAACTCCAATGTTTGTATATTTGCCTTTTATGCATAAAGGTTGTGTCTACATAATAAAGATAGATAATTAGAATAGTTATTAAGATATAAGGCAAAACCCAAACCCATGTCTTAATTTATTATATGACTATTTCACACTAAATTACTTGTTCTCCTTTATAATATATGTTATTTTTAACAAACATTTATATGCTAACAACTTCAGGTATATTAACTGAATTAAGCCTGCCTATTAATATATGTAATATTGCCTTATTTTATAGATGAAAAAATATGCTCAAAAAACGATCTTGCCTGAAATAATAGAATCAGAAATGACAAAAGCATTGAAGACTGGTGTTCTTACTCAAAAGTCCGTGCTTTTAAATATTATTGCATACAGTTATTCATCTAACTAGCTTTTATTGGCATAATAGGTTTTTTTCTAACAGCTCTTAACAATTATTAGTAACATTATTAGTACATTTTTAAAATTCTGACCATATATTCAAGATTGGTATGGACTCTTTCCAGGAGGTTTCATCTTGGTTCCCAAAGATGCAAATACCATTGCTCATTTTTACAATTTTATTACCTTTTATAATGTTTTACTTAATGTGTAATCAGCTCTTACTATAAAGTTGATATCCAAAACAGCAAGTTGTATTGAAACTTTCTGTTGTGAAAGTGTCAATATATTTATCCATGCTAACAGCTTAATTTATTTCTATAACTTTTATAACTGTGCTAACATTTATAATACATCTTCCCTATTGAGATTTCTGCCTATTGATTATATATAACGAGCATTTCTATATGACTATTGTTTCCTGTTTCATTGTTCTGTTTTCTCCATAAGTTCTTTGTTTTCTTCAAAGTTCTCAGTTCTTTATCATTCAAGAGGTTTTCTTCAGCCTAGATGGACATTTTATCTCTCCTTTGTATCTTTACATTTAATTGAAAGACAGTAGATTTTAAACAATTTTAAAGCTATGAAAACAGATACTTTGATTAAATATTAAATGAAGATTTTTTAATCAAGTAAATAAATACACTGTATGGTATCTTATTAATAATTCCTTAAAATCAATATCTGTTTATCAGCTGCCAAAAAAACAGTTTATTAAATAACAGTGTTCGTTTTGGTGGTAAGTGAATATATTTATTGCGTAGGGAGATCTCATAAAAAACACCGTCCTGCTATAACTTGTACAATCATCACATCATAGTTTACAAAAAAATATTGTCTTTATTCTCCAATTCAAATTATAAATGTTTGGTAGACACCTGCCTAGTCTCTATCTAAGGAAAATCAAATCTGTATGTTTAATAAGGAATGAAGAATTAATTGGGTATATACCATAGTGTCTAAATTCTAATAACACTATTAACTAGTCTAGTGATACAATTTCACTATTTTCCACTTTAATGTCAAACACAACTTTTTATTCTAAGCTGTCTGAAATACTTTTCATTGAATGATATATAGAGAGAAAAGCATTTTAATTAACTTAGTTGAAAAACATAGAATTCATATTATTTCTGGTGTAGAGATTTACAAGTTTTGAACATTTTTCTTCAGTTTTAGCCACTGTAAAAAAAAACAACTTGTTTCACTTCCTGTCAATAGTATGCTCATTATTGGTATGCCAGAAAAACTTCAGTGAGAAGCAAAACTTTATTGGATGAATAGGATGATTTTAAATTCAGATTGCAATTCTCATATGCTGCAGATTAATTAAATGTAATTTAATAATGAGAGATCTTCTGAATTCCCAAAGAAAATATGGGAGCATTCACACAAACTGTGAAAAGAATGTTTCCACTTGAAATTTATGTAATTGTAGCATGACGCACTCTTTGTTTTGACAAAGTTGATGTAAATCTGACAAGCGTTCTGGAAGTGATATTTTACTATTTCTTTCTAAACTGGGTTGAATGAATGAATTTAAAAAATCAACAGTCTTTAATGTTTCCCCTAGAAAACAGCAATTTAAGTTGTATTGAAAAGCACACAGTGACAGCAAAATCCATAGGCCCTAACAATCCAATACTTGTTAAGGATTTACCAAATTAGTGGAGGGCCTTGATGGTGACTCTTTAAGAGGTTGCTACTTTTATGTAAATGTATAAGAGACACAAATGTGTCTCCACAGTCAGACTTAATTGACTTTTATCATCAGAAATTCAGTTCTTTCTAATGTATGTCTTTCTTCCAATGTCCCATTAATGATATCTATCTAGCTTGTGTTTTGTGGAATGCAAAAGTTTGTTGACTTAGCTTACAGTTACGCTGTTGTGACCCAGTCACTATTTTTTGGGAGACAAAGTTTAAACTTTCTCAATATTATAAGATGCAATAATAACTGTGTGAATGTTATTGGAATGAATTGGAATGAATTGGAATTGGAATGAACAATTGGAATGAATAATTCAAATTTCTCTCAAGTGAGAATTATACATATTAAAAGGAAAAAATAGATATTTTCTCATTACCAAGATAATAAGGATTATGTGAAAATCAACGTCATTTCTAATTCTTATTAATTCAATCATACAAATTAATAATGACAAGTCTTTTCTAATTTTTTTAACATCTGAGGCACTCTTCTAAATTTTTTCTATGCACTGATTCATAGAAACCTCATAACACCTTAGACAACAGGGACAATTATTATCCTTATTTCTGTATGATAAAACTGAGTCACAGAACAGCTCAGGTTGTTGTTCACAATCACACAATGGATGGAGAAGGAATGTAAGTCAGGCATTCTGGTTGCTGAGCAAGGGCACTTAACCATTGTGATAAATTTTCTCTCCTTATTGATGCATTGCAAAGTATGATTCTGTGTGAAGATGCTCTGACATTCATACTGTGCAAACCAAAGAAAGGTTAGGTTTTATATGAAAGAGTAGTTTTATTTCATTCATTCTCCTTTTTATTATACACATAGCAATTGGATATTTTGATTCTTGATCTTCTTTTATGTGTGGAGTTGATGCACTTTTTGATCATAATAAGGCTGGATAGGAAGATTTTAACTAGTTATCATAAGGAATATGCATAATCATTCTTATGTATGCGTGGTTGAATGTAACTGTAAAGTAATTTTGCAAATTATATTCCTTGAATTTACATAATTCTCCTTGTCCTTTTTCTTTATTGCTCTTTTCAGTGAATCATAAAGTCAGGTATGGTGACTGAATTTTTCTTTAGATAATGTTAAATATTTGTAGTTGAAAAAATTTATTTCACAGTGTGAAAAGATAAGTGAACTGAGAAGGAAGTTATTTAAGAAAATTTTGCATGTCATTATGGACAAACATTTTTGATGATGCTGTTTTTATCTCTGTCAAGATCAGGGACTTACATTTGTTTTATAGATTTCATGATCAAGATTAATACAGAGATATGAACTGCTAATTCTTGGTCTCTTTTAGGATGAGATACTTATAAACTCATCCTGCTTAAAATTTCCTCACTAATTTGTATGGAATTCTTTCTAGTGAGCCTTAATTTATTATCTAGACATTTAAAAATATCTTGTATTTTTTTTTCCTAATGAAGAATGAGAAGCATAGATAATTTAAGCCTTCAAGTTAGATATAATTATTGCTTCTCCCTCTCAGTAATAAATAAAATCAGTTTCATTTTGAGGACAACAAAGAACAGATTTAACTCCAGTCAAATGTGCCAGCATCTGGAATTTCAGTCAAATGTGCCAGCCTCTAGAATCTACTGATTTGATTGTTATATCTCTGACAGCAGAAACTAGTTATAAATTTAGCAACCAAAATTAAACTAAAGCTATCCTATGACTCCTATCTAGGTCCAAACTCAAAGCTTTGGTTTGAATGCCTGTTACATGTAAAAATGCTTAGGTATATTGTTGATAAATAAAAAATTGAGAGACATCACTATTTTTTAGAAATAAATTCAATATTATGCTGATGAAGCTTTTTATTACATGAACTTTAATTAAGTTGATTATATTAAAACTTATAACCTGTTTCTTATTTGGTTGAATTATGTTAGCTATGGATTAATTTAACAAGCTTATTTTCATAGGGAAATTAAATTACCAAACTTTAATTTGCTGAACTATTTAATAACATAATATCCAAAAACTTTAAAATGGCGCAAATGGATTATACAATTAAACTTAATTAGAGTTATCATTTCAGCGTCACAAAAGATGCATAATAATGTAAAGTTAATGAACTCTATAAAATGTGCATTAAGTTATTTCATTTAAATTCATTTACTTACATAAAATAATTTTTTAATGATTTAATATTTATCAGGTTTTAAAATAAAATCATCCAAGTTTTTTAAAAGCTAACTGAATGCAGAATATATATATTTTATATTATTTTTACTCCATATGTGTGTATGTGTGTGCACACTTGTGAATTAATAAAATAAAATTAACATAGGTATCCCTTAGGCTTTAGTGTTAGACAAGAAATTACAAGACACATTTAGGTACATATGGCATGGCCTCTGTGAGAGTAGGTATTGATTCTTTCTAAAGAAGTTATGAAGAATTGAGTTATGAATCTAATACAAAAAAAATAAATGTTAACTCAGACCTATTAAGGTAATAAATAAAGAAAATTAAATATATGTATTATATGAACCTTATGCTATTAATAATTATTAGTTATTTAAACTAAGAATTGATGATTCTCAAAGTTATGGTATAGAATTAACTAATGGAATATTTGTCTTATAAAATATGGCTTCTAAGAAATAAAAGCAAATGTATTTAATAAAAAGAAGAAACAAGCCAATGATTTAGTGGCTTATTTTAAGTCATGTGGAAGATTATCAGCAGAAAGTGGTCTCTTGATTCTAAGAATAATGCTCTTTCATAACAAGACAATCTAGAATCCACAGGATTTTAAGCCTGGTTTGTAAATCTTCATTGCAGTGACTAGCAGAATAATCGAATAGAGATAATGTTCAATGAAGATTTGGTTATTTATTTAATTGAAGAAATGAGTATCTCAAGTTATCCACATATACTAGATAGTGGAAAATCCTGTGTATATACATGCGTGATCGTACATGTATAATGCTTCATTCTTTACTCAAAAGGTAAGTAATTTTATACTTTGGGATATTATGCAGGTTTTAGGTTAGAGAAAACTGGGATTGGATTGTCCCTTTGATATTTTTTAATATATGTATTACGGAAAAGAATATGTCCATATGAAGGATCACAGTGACCACTCATTAATTAATATATAGATTTCTTTGTAATGTATCTTGTATGTGGGCACCATTTGGTATATTTATGCTATTATTCTTAATAATGCCTTTATGTCTGTTTTATAGTTATGGATATAGTATTAAAAACCTTTCTCTAATGTATTTGTTGTCTTTGACGTTGTTAATCACATTCTCATTTTTAAATCTCTTGGTTTTCGGCATGATTAAACTACTATCTTACTGATTTTAATATGTCAGAGTCTTTTTTCTTTCTGTATTGACTCCTCATTTGTTCATCCCATTCAAGATCCTTAAAGTTTTGCCCTTCTTCACCTTAATATTTCTCTCTTTCTCTAGATTTGCCTTCTCTCATTGATCTCAGACCTTCCACTAATAAATGTGGTTGCTGATGATTATCAGTTTTTTAATAGCTAATACTGAATTCTCTCCTTAGCTAGAGTACTGTTTTCAAATACCTGAGTGTTTTATCTAGCCTCAAACTTTAATATATTCCAAATCAAATATCCATCTTACTTTCTATATACAGTCTTTCAATTCTATGCTTTATTTCACCATTAAGATTGAACAAATCTCAAGCTGTCTTTTAACAATTCTTTTTCATAAATTTTTATCTGGTCTCATATTCTTCACAACCTGACATCTCCATTATAACATGATGAAACTGAAATTTGTTCATTTTTATTTATTTATTTATTTATTATAGATAATTTACAGTAGACAATATACACTGGGGAAAAGAAGCCCTATTTAATAAATCGTGCTGGGAAAATTGGATAGCCACATGCAGAAGACTGAAACAGAATCCATATCTCTCACCACTGACAAAAATTAATTCAAGATAGATAAAAGACTTAAATGTAAGGCATAAAGCCATAAGAACTCTAGAAGAAAATGTTGAAAAAACTTTTCTAGATATCTTCCTAGATAAAGAATTTATGGTGAGCATTGTAGAAGGGAAGGGCATGCCTCTAATCCTCACTTGGGTGAGGCAAACACATAAAATATAACAAAAATGCTTGTACCCTCATAATATCCTGAAATAAAAAAAAAGAATTTATGAAGAAGATTCCCAATGATAATCATACCAACAATGAAAATAAATAAATGGGAATTAATCAAATAAAAAGCTTCTGCACAGCTAAGGAAATAATCAACAGAGCAAATAGACAACCTACAGAATGGGAAAAAATATTTGTAAGCTATATATGTAATAAAGGGCTAATAACCAGAATCTATTAAGAACTCAAGCAAATCAGCAAGAAAAAACCAAACAACCCCATTAAAAAGCAAAAAACATGAACAGAGGCTTTTGGGAATGCTGTTTAATTATAATTAAAATACATTCATTTTGAGGTGCTTACATTTACAATCACTAATTATCTTCTATGTTCAGTCCAAGCCATCTTATGTCTAGCATGTCTTCCTAATCAGATGTAACATAGGCCCTTCCTTTTATCTTCTATGAGTAATGATTTCCTATTTCTTTGAGAGACCCTTAACTAGGCTGTCTTGAAAAAAAACATAACTACAAAGATAAGCTAAAATAAAAGCAAGTTTGTAGAAACACATTTATCTCCATAAATTAGAACATATTCAAGGTTATTTTACTATCTCCTATTGACATTCCATAAGTGACATTCTATAAATGGAACCACAACTACCATTTAGGGAATTAGACAAAAAAGGAAATAATCTCATGCAAATTTCCTACACATGTAAACAGCAAGAATCATGTGTTACAGGGAACAGTTTTTCTTTTAAGAATCTAGACTATAATACAGATAACTCACAAGCATAGGAAATCAAGTCTATGACCTTATCTTCTTGATATGTAACCAATTTGTTCTACTTTTTTCTTTCTGACTATGAAGGAAATGTTTTATTAATAGCAGTGGCCTATAAAACAGATATAGAAGGGTTAATCTTCACTACTACCTCCAAATGAAAATGTATAGGATTACAGAACAACATGTTTTATGCCAACCAATAGAGCATAAATAATTTGAAAACTACAAGAAGTTTTCCTGGAGTAACAAAATGATGAGGTGGGGATTCTGACAAGTAGTTTCTGCACATTTTGGAATATTAATCTGAACAGAGCCCCTGAGAACAGCTTCGTTGGGTAACCCAGAATGCCAACACTTGGAGATGGTTCCTAGTCCTTCCTAGGTGGAAGTTAATTTCTTATCTTGACTGAAATATTTTATTCCTACATGCTGCAGTCAAAAACATTAATTTATTATTGTTACATCGTATTTTTTTTTAACTTAGGACAGTCTTGCTTTTATCCCTTCATCTTTCATAAAGTAACTAGTTATTCTTTTATAATTTACAAGTCATTTTATAAAACATCTTTCACCTGCAAACATAAAAAATTGATCCATATGCCCTAATTTTTACTATATAGTCATTGTGAGTAAAGGTGGTTGGTCTGGCTGAAAGTAGTGATATAATGTAGCCAGAATTTATAGGTATGAATTATGTTATTTTGACATTTGTATCAATGATATTCAGCTTTTACCATGTGCTATGTACTGTTTTCAAAACATTATAAATTTTAAATAAAACTTTAAAGTGTTTATTCATTCAAAAAATTTAGATATAATTTTAAGGAAAAGGTGACAAGAGAATTTAACTATGAAGCCTAAAGGACCAACACTATTTACTGTCTTTTCTAATGTGTTCCTTAGTGTTGTAGTCTATTGTGATTGTGAAAGTTTTAAAATACTATACTTTTATCAAGGAATTCTTATCTAGAAAAATATAAATACATGTAGAATGATAAAATCTGGGATTTTATCTGGTCGTTTCCAATGTTTTCTATTTTTAAAGACATTTTCCTCATCACTCCTTTGTGTTAATAGTATATATTGACCTGTGTAGTATAGGTTAAATTATACACATAATAACATATTTCTACCTGGTGAACAAGGAATATGTCATCAGTGCTTTTGAATTATTGCTGTTCTTCACAGTTATTTCAATATGCTGCTCAAATGAAGCTCAATAAGAACTTCTCAACCTTCTGTTCTACTATAGGAAAGAAAAAGGAAGTATTCAAATTAGGTCAGAATGAAGAAACATGATTTCAAGTGGTGTGAGGAAAAAGATGTTTTCAACACTGTGCTCTAGATGTGCCTTTACCTGACATATATCTAAGAAAATTCCAAAATAATAAAATATTGCTTTCAAAACTTTACCATGGTAAGTCTGCTGAATGACTAAGCTTAAACAAATACAACTATATTTTCAATAAATATTTGGAAGTTGAAATGCAGTTCACAAATATTAAAATAGTGAGCATGTATTTATCTATACATATTTGAAAATGAAGGGAATTTTAAAGATAGAAAAGTATTTTCTATTTTTATATTAAACATTATTGTGTTCTAAGGCAAGTAAGAGAAGAAATCAAGGATTCTTATGGTGGGAATTAAAAGAGGTATAGAATTTTTAAAAAATAATCTAAAAACAATTAAATTTTTACAAGACATATGAAGACTGAGACATACAAGACATATATGGACTGAGTTATATACTACACCTCATTATTAAAAACAGATCATCAAATAGTCTGACTTTAGTAAGCATGTAACAGCACCAAGGGAGGCTTGCCTCATAATCACTACTCTTTCAGCTTTTTCCTAAAATGCAAATTAAGGCCAAGTATGATAGAGGCAATAATTCCATGTGAATAATAGTTCCTAAAAGTCTTCCCAACATATTTCATTTATAATACTTTGGAACAATCTACTTATAAGCATTTATAAAATAATGAAGTCTTTAACTGGAAGATTAGCTGGAGCAACTTATTTCAAATCAACTTTTTTTGGCCATTCTGGAACATTCTATCTTGCTCAATAACTCTGGTATCCCATATTTATTAATAACTGCCCCTGTTAATAAAAATAAATAGCATTGGTGATAGTATTGTAGTTTAGTTTATTAGATATACTGGATAATCCTGTCAAATGAAATAACCAGCATACTATAAAATAATATTATAGTATGCCTGTTTACTTTGATGACATTATCTAGTCCATGTATCCATCTAGCTATATAATATTTCTCATATTACTGAGCTAATAAAAAAGTATGAAACCATAGTCTTCAAAATAAAAAGGGAAAACAGGTTCCCTGGAACTACTCATAAAAGCTGACTTAATCATGAGTTTTTGGGGGAAAACTGAAGAACTTGAGCTTACTTTTTATAATGGTGGCAATGAATTAGAAACAGGACATAAATTCCAAGGTCAGTGAAGGAGAAAATTGTAAACATGGACTTCTATATAAATTTGGGACTTTAAAAACTGTACTCTCTGTGTAAATATGAAAGATAAATGAATTGCACTGCACAGAAACAGACAGCAGAGTAACCCAGTAGACTTAGTTCTAGGAGGAGGAAAAAAATCTGTATAATTCATGACCACAAACCAGCCCTTGAGCAGTTCAGAATTCTACCACTTAAAAAAATGTCAAAATGGAATTTGAATATAAAGTGGTAATTCTTCTACTGGCAGACATGAGTTAGAGCCACTAGAATCAAGAAACAGCAGAACCCCAAACCAACAAATACCTCAAATATATAAATTATAACCCCGTAATAATAAAATTAACGATTAATATGTTAAAGTTAACTAACAGAGAAGCTAGAAAATAGGTGTGTATACATACACGTACACGTAAGGATTAGCCATAACTGAAGAGAGAATTAAAGAATTGGAAGGTAATTCTAAATATATTCAAATTTTAATCTACTGAGGCTAGAATGGTTGAGACATGATATTTTTGGAAAGTCTAATATACATCTAATCAGAATCCAAAATGCATTGAAAGAGAGAAATGGAAAAAATAATATTATAAAAGATATTCAATGAAAATTTTTCCAATGTGTTGAAATACGCGAATTCACCATTTGAGGAAACAGAATTAATTGCAAGAATAATAAAAATGAGTGCATAAGATCATTTTTTACTCATGCCTTTCAACCCATGTTTCCCACCCTTAGTTTCCCAGTTGTCAAACAGCATCAGCTGCCCCTTGTCTTTCTCTCTGTGTTTTTTTCTTTGCCACTATTATTCCACATTATACTATTATTCCACATTATATAAAGATATCCCTAGTAATATCTTCTGGAACCATAAAAAACTAAGAAATAAGCTGACAACCCCCAAATGTATTCCTTTAGCTCTCCCTTTTCTCTTGACATTTAAGATCCTTCTTCTTGGATACTTATAGAAATTTTTAACCTAATGTATTTGTAACATTGAACACCTCCACATGGGCATGGGCCAATGGAATGCTTGTGGCCGATAAGTACATTTTTTTAAAAAAATCATTTAATACTATAAGTAATGCATGACATTGTTCTTGAAAAAGTTGAAACACTGTGGAGAAATTAAAAGTCTCTTTTGACCATCATCCTCATTCCTAATCCTCTCCTCTTCAGACATGATCACAGGTAGCAATGTACTGTATTCTTTCATTACTTCTTTGCATTTGCATGTATTTGTGTATAGAAAATATATAGTATATGGTATGTATATAGTATTGTTTTGTAGCAATTGCTCTTTACATAAAAATTGCTCAGTGTTTCTCTTTCCCCCCCCAAAAAAAAGAAAGAAACAAACGATACTCTTAATAGATTAAAACTGAAAAGAGAGTTTAGGGAACGGACAATTTACTTAAGTGTGAACAGGGTCAGAAAGTAACAGCAATAGTGAAATGCTCAGAAACAATCAGCAAGTAAATGTTTTATCACCTTTAGATTTGAATGAGCTAGGAAAGGGGACAATGTGTTTTGAGACCAGAATGAATGTGGAGCCATGGAAGAGGCAGCTACTGTCAGACCAAGTGAGGCTGAGGAGTCTGGGACCCACCTGACATTTAAGTATGGCTTCCCTCAGGTCTCAGGGCAGTGCCTTTCTTTTACTTAACCCAACCTGAACACTAAGAGAAAAGGAATCCTTGAGGTCAGCCTCCAAGGAGAAAAATGGATCTTGATGGAATGGCAGGAATAAAAAAAAATAATCAGCATAATCCCTTGCTTTTGCCACTATATCTACTGATGTATTTATAAAAGTTTTTTGGTATGTGTATGAAGAAAACTCAGGGAAAATATAAAATTTCATAAGCTTCTAATGTGCTCCGTGATTGTTCTAGTCAATCATATACTTGCATAGAATTAAGTTATAATGTAGCCAGCGCCAATACTCTTTATATAATGTAAAAGGAAAGAGGGGAGCTAAAAGTTAATTAACATAATACAATACTGTCCTAATACCAGTTCTGTAGATGTTCCCAAGGCTAAATTTATATTATTCTACTCTTTATTGCAGATTCCTTTTAAAGATTTCCATCACATTTACTACTTATCTTCTAACTACTGGGGTGACCTAAACCATTATTTCTAAAAAACGCAAATTTGTAGGGTTTCTGTTTTTTGATTGTTGTTGTTTTCTATTGACATTCTTATTAGAGGGGGAGGTACTATGAGTAACCTCTGTGAGTCTTCTGGGTTCTAGAAATATGATTCTTGTCCCAGTTGTGAGATAACTACCTAATTGTCCTTTGCTAACAAGTATCATTTATTCTTGCCAGTAACATAACTCCCTTCTCTGCTTGGTTCAGAAGAATGAGCAGTTCAAAAATGAACAGAAGTTTGAATCAACTTCTGATTTAATGAAATCTAGATCATTTCCCCTAGAGAATATTACCTTGGGCCTACAGAGCTGTACTTACTCTGAGTCCAAGCTACCAGAGATGGGAAATGAAACTCACATAAGTGATTAATGTATGTCCGTGAGAAGGGATAGTCAAAACTCCAACCCATTAATTCTGTACCTGGATTAAATGGTACGTTTTTGAAAATATTTGTAAAATTTTGTAGGACAGTGGTCTAACCTCAATGGCTGTGATTGTCCAGCCCTGCTATAACTGAGCCCACAGAATAAGCCACTTGATTTCAGTTGATGAGGAACTTGGGAAGGCCAAGAAATCGAATGGGTAGGAGCCAATTACCGTATTTTTTTCACTGTACATTTAATTACTTAGAGGTAATATGTTTAGTACTTTGGCAATAAATAAAATATTCTGTGTGTACATAAGTAGTAATGCTGATAAAAACACTATGGATAGGAAGGCCAAAACATAGTCAAAAGATAAGAGCAGTATGCATCAATGTGGCATATATTGCCAACAAAATCCAGAAATACCTCCAAGCATTCTACTTTTCTTCATATTTGGAAGTAAAATGTCATCACATGTCTCTCACTTTACAGAGGTTATCTCAATATACCCAAAACTACTGCACCTAGCAATGTACTGGTGTTGCAGTTCCCTGCATGCTCTTCAGGTTTATTACCTATTCTCTAATACTCATATATCTTACTAAGGCATATAAGATCCATGTTATTTCTTTTCTTTATCACAAGATCCAACTAGAGTGATGACGTCAAGGAAATAAACCAATATGATGCAATAGGTTGGTTTGTGATATTAAGACAATCAAAGTTCCTTGAGACTATCTGATAGCTGAAGGCTGGAGAGTTGACATCGTCCTGAGGTGAGGCATTAAAGCTATACTCTTGTAACTGGTTGCTGAAGGAGAATTGTTTCTGGTTATTGACTGGGATTTAAAAGAAATAACCTTAGAGGTTAGTAGATGCATAGTAGGTGCCAGTAAATTTATTGACTATCCCAGTAAATATATAATATTTGGAAAAACAGCTATTTTTAATTCCACGGGTCTTTTGTCCAAAACTCATCAGGGTATGAATCATAAATATAGGCGAGTTTAATTAGGTTGTGAGATGAATCAACTCCCTTGCATCTTCTAAATCTTTGATGGTAGAACAAGTATCTGAAATTCCCTTAGACATGTTTGCTATCGTTTTGGCTTACTATTTTGTCAGATGTGTGTGGTGGGTGGGCTTGGTGATCTTCCATTTGGCCCCACTCTACCATGATAGATTTCACTCCATAGATCTCGGGAGCAATCCAGGGATTTTTCAAGTTATTTAATATATGTAGATGTAGTCACATTATAAAATCTGATACTGGGGGTTAAAAAACAAAGATGGTATTTCACTTTAGACAAGTACACAATCACCTTGATAAATCTTTCTCCTGTAAGCATTGGAGGATAGACTTGGGCAAAAATACCATAAACTCTGTGTCTTTGATAAGATTACTCTGCCTAGTAGACACAGAGACATTTGGGTTAGTGTCTAATAACTCCCTGAAGGTCTTGGTATTTCACTTTTCCAAGTGCATAATCACTTTGTTTTCGTCTGAAAGCTTCTCTGGGAAAGCTTGGAGAATCATTCTCGGTACAAACTTGTTCCACATTGATGGAGCCTTACTCAAAATGACTGGGGTACCCTTCAGTGGGTCTGTGTACCAGTTTATGTCTTGGAATAGGGTATGAGACCATGACACACATTATGATGACTATAGTAAAGTGCCCAATAGATGTATAATCTGCTTATAAAAAATCAAGCATCATTGTAGTAGATTGTTGATCTACTTGATTCATAGGAAACTTGTCCTCATCCATCAAAACAAAATACAAAAGATCAAAACACTGGAATTATTATTTCTGTCCCTGATGACTATTATGATAATTTTGCTTACTTTGTCATAGATGGTTGCATGGCACCACCTGGTCTCCTAGGTTTTCATTATTCTTATTAAATGCAGAGAATGCTAGACCATGGAAGCATTTATTACATTCATTTCTACTAACAGAAGACACCATTCTACTTTCAAGTATAATGTTTTTCCACTCACTAAACATAGCTGAAGGGTAAGGGTGAAGGGATTAACTTCTTTAAGGTATGGTTAGGACATAGTGGAGCTATTTGTAAATAATGGTGCTACTAAAACATACCTGTCTCCCTAAGCCTTAGGAGTCCTACCTCTACCTTAAAAAATCAAAGTGCTATTATTTTCTACTGACCAAATATCCTCCCTGTTGATCCTAGCTTCAACTGATCACTCCTTCAGGCTGATAACTTCACTATTGGCACATGAGCCAAACGATTACAACCTGAATTCTGGTTAAAAAATAAATTGTGTATATATATATATATATATATATATAAAATAACTAATCAAATTTTATATTTTTGTATTCTAAAACCCTTAGTCTCCATTTGTATATAAGTACCACAGGCACCTATTGATATAAAATTGTCATTATCTTGCCTATATTGAAGGAGGTGCCTTCTATCACCTCCTGAAGCAAAACTTTTACTTCTTGATTTTATTTATACTATGATCTGAATCTCTTTATGAGCCTAAATGCAATGAGTGACATTGAAAATCAGTATCCCCTATGAAGGCAGCTGTCATTGATGAAGTCTCTGAAGTTTTTATGTTAGCGATGGCTGATTTCCTCACTAAACAGGAATGAGCTGCTTCCTCTGGCAACAAAGTTTCAAGGATATTTGGAGGATTAAATTCCTAGACATTCTTATAACTGCCCAAAGATATGTGGTGCATCCCAAGTCTCATCATCCTGATCTATCCCAACATAGTTCTGAGCTTAGCCTAGGAAATATGGCTGTGTTGCATGTTTAACTGTTATTGCAACTATGAAAACCTTACAATGAAATCTAATTCAACTTTGTGTAACCTGTGCCTAATTGATCAAAGTAATTAGTTTAAGACGTCCTTAGAGATTTTCTGATTCTCCAGCCATGCCTTGTGTTTGGAATCTATGGACTTAACTATATACTTTTAGTAAGCATCGTAGAGCACAAAGCAGCAGCCATTCT
Source organism: Propithecus perrieri (assembly GCA_963574695.1). NCBI lineage: Eukaryota > Metazoa > Chordata > Mammalia > Primates > Indriidae > Propithecus > Propithecus perrieri. Next base: position 19,353 of record CAUYRB010010664.1, on the reverse strand, counting down.
GTCACCTACGATATTTGTAATCACTCTTGTTTCCATAATGACTAAATGCTTTAGCTCTGGGGTCACCAAACCATGGCACATGAACCAAATTTAACCTCCTGACTGGGTAGATACATTTTCTTGGACATAATGACACCCATTTGATTACATTAGTTTGCTTTAGCTCAAAAAGGGCAGAGTTGAATAGTCGCAACAGAAAACTTTTGGCTAGAAAAATTTAAAATATTTACTATTTGGGCCCTTAAGGGAAAGTTTGCCAACAACTGCTCTAATCACTGGAACTCCTGATACTTTTTCCTCCTGGACACTTCATTTCATTCCACTGCTGGTGCTAATTTGAGTTATTATAATACCACTACATGCCATTACTTACCAGTGATGAATTTTCCTCAGAACAGAAGGGTATACAAACATTTATCAAATATTTGAATCATCTATTCCCAGAATCCTACTTAGAGAATCTATTTCTTGGGTCACTCCTGGTATCAATTATTGTATCATGCAGGTTTCTGGCACTTAAGAGATGGAAAATTTATAAAGGGTTTAATGTTTAATAATTTAATAAAGGACCAATACAAAGAGTTGTGAGCAAGGCTAAGGCAACCAACTAGGGGTGGTGAAGCACGTAGTCATTAATTTTGGGTAGTCATTTCCACTTCTGGTCCTGAAGGAATAAGGAGTGTGGCTGTGTCATTGGAGCCATAAGGAGCTAGGAATTGAGGAAGCAGAGCTGCTGGACAGGCAGTGCAAATATGGGAAGCAGCCACAGGCAGAACCACAGTGATGCATGTACACAGGGGAAGAGGAACAAATCCTTTATCCTTCTCTTTCCCTTCTTTCAGTCTCCATCCTACAAAGCCACAGTACAGTCAGAGAAGAGCAAAATTTGACCTCGGTAAAGGAGATATAAGGAGAGCACTTTAAAGGAGAAAAAAACAGTAGAATGTCCCAAGAATTATAAACTTTTTCTCAATTTCCTCCAAAATTCAGTTTAATTTTATGAAAACACAAGTTCAAATACAAGTTCAAAATTCTAGTCCTTTCTCCAACATTAACCTAACCTTTTTTGAGATTGGCCAGTCTTACTGGGAAATATTGATGGCAGATCAGACTCTGGGACCTTGATAATATCATCAATTTAAGGTGATTCTATGAAGTACTGTCTTTCCTTTTTATGTAAGACAGTTTGTGTTACAGATGTCTTTACTGGAGGCCAAAATACTCACATAAAAACTAGCCCATGATTTAACATATGATTATGAGGTGTTAGCATAACACGATTGCCTCAAAAAATTCTTGGGAGGACCACATGTCACTTTATTAACTAAAACAACATGAAAGCTGTTCATTAGTGCACAGGCATAAAGTGCTTTGACTAGATAACTAATTGCTACTATTACTATTATTGTTTTTATTATACTTTAATTTTAGGCCATTCAAAGGTAAACATGGTATCACCCTTTTTGAAATTCCCAAAGCTTTTGTTCAATGGGATTCAGATTCACATATTCAATAATACTTTCTCCCATTATGTACCAAACATGTTGATCAATATTGGGAATTCACTGCAAACTTGTCAAAGTCTGTGTAGTCAATGGAGCATATAGTTATTGGTGAATGTAGAACAATTTATACTTAATGTAATTAATATTATTATATTCATATTAAAATACAACTGGAATCTAGAATCTATTAACTTAAATAGAAACTTTACTTCTATATAAATTTCTGAGAAAAGGTCAGAGGGAGAGTGTTGTGGGGTGTCATGGGAAACGAATTTGCATCAGAAAGCTTGATCCCCCTTTTTGATATTCTAATATTAAAATGTATAGGGCTGATGTTTCTCCATATAAAAAATATTTAAAGCAAATAAAGACCAGCTTACTGTTAAGAAAACTCATAGATCATTTTAATTCAGAAATATCCTTCTTTATGCCAAGGAGGATTTTAAATGTGATCAAATTTTAGTAAACACGAACTCAGTGGAATAACTTTTGTCCTTAGGTTATATTAACTTCCAAACAGAAAGCTGCAATACAAAAATCATAAATGATGTATTTCTTTTTAAATTTCCACAGTGAGTACATCTCTTTTTCTGGTAGTTACAACTTAAAGGCTAAACCAGTGATGACTAAAGGTGATTTTGGGTAGTTTTACGATGGATAGCATTCAAAGTTTTGAAAATATGCAATATTATTCCTTTAACAATTAAGTGAATTTGTTTTATGTTTTATATAAACATAAATATAAGAATATTTATTCTTATAGTTTCTGTTAAAACATTTTGGGAAATGTATATACTATTAATAATTTATATTAGGTTTGTGCAAAAGTAACTGCAGTTTTAGCATTGTTAAAATTTGCCTTTGATATTGGAATACATTCTTAAATGTGGTTATGTTATACATCATTTTAATGTGCATTTCTTGATTTATTTTTTTTTACTAATGACTTATTATTTGCTGTTTATTTTATATTTATTTTAGACTATGGAAATAATGTTAGACAAAAAGCAAATTTGAGTGATTTTCTTATTTGCATTCAAAATGGGTCGTAAAGCAGAGGAGACAACTTGCAACATCAACAATGCATTTGGCCCAGGAACTGCTAATGAATGCACAGTGCAGTGGTAGTTCAGGAAGTTTTGCAAAGGAGACGACAGCCTTGAAGTTTAGGAGTTCAGTAGCCAGCCATCGGAAGTTAATAACGACCAGTTGAGAGTAATCAGAGAAGCTGATCCTCTTACAACTACACGAGAAGCTGCTGAAGAACTCGAGGTTCACCATTCTACAGTTGTTAGGCATTTGAAGCAAATTGGAAAGGTGAAAAAGGTTGATAAGTGGGTGCCTCATGATCTGACTGAAAATCCAAAAATCATTGTTTTGAAATATTGTCTTCTTTTCTTATACACAACAACAACAAACCATTTCTCAATCAGATTGTGATGTGCCACAGAAAGTGGATTTTATACAACCAGCGATGCCCAGCTCAGTGGCTGGACTGAGAAGAAGCTCCAAAGCACTTCCAAAAGTCAAACTTGCACCAGAAAAAGGTCATGGATCCAGCAATCCCACTGCTGGGCATCTACTCAAAGGAAAAAAAGACATTCTGTAATAAAGACATCTGCACTCGAATGTTTATAGCAGCACAATTCACAATTGCAAAGATGTTGAAACAACCCAACTGCTCATCAAAACATGAGTGGATTGATAAAATGTAATATATGTATATATACCATGGAATACTACTCAGGAACAAAAAGCAATGATGATCTAGCACCTCTTGTATTATCCTGGATGGAGCTGGAGCTCATTCTACTAAGTGAAGTATCACAATGGAAAAAGAAGCACCACATGTATTCACCATTAAATTGGTACTAATTGATCAACACTTATGTGCACATATGGAAGTAACATTCATTGTGGGAAGGGGAAGGGAGGGATGGGTAAATTCACACCTAATGGGTGCAATACTCATGGTCTGGGAGGGGCATGCTTGTAGCTCTGATGTGGGCGGTGCAAATGCAATAGAAGTAACCTAAACACATTTGTACTCCCGTAAGAATTTTTAAATAAAAACATTAATTAATTAAAAAAGAAGGTCATTGTCACTGTTTAGTGGTCTGCTGCTGGTCTGATCCACTACAGCTTTCTGAATCCTCGCAAAACCATTACATCTGAGAACCATGCTCAGCAAATCAATAAGATGCACCAAAACTGCAATGCCTGCACCTGGCATTGGTCAACAGAAAGGGCCCAATTCTTCTCCATGACAATGCCCAACTGCACATTGCACAACCAATGCTTCAAAAGTTGAACTAATTGGGCGGCAAACTTTTGCCTCATCCACCATATTCACCTGACCTCTCACCAACTGACTACCGTTTCTTCAAGCATCTGGACAACTTTTTGCAAGGAAAATGCTTCTACACCAGCAGGATGCAGAAGATACTTTCCAAGAGTTCATTGAATCCCAAAGCAGAGATTTTTATGCTATAGGAATAAACAAATGTATTTCTCATTGGCAAAAATGTGTTGATTGTAATGATTCCTATTTTGATTAATAAAGCTGTGTTTAAGCCTAGTTATAATGATTTAAAATTCACAGTCCAAAACCTTAATTACTTTTGCAGCAACCTAATATTATTATGAAAGCATTTCTGGAAATGTTTGTGAAGATCACATTTAACAATGAAGGAACAAAATAGAATATCTCTTTCCCAAGTGGTGGGTTATAAAATATTTTTTAAAAAGATAAGACATCAGATCTTGCTTAGGACAAAGAAATAAGAAGCTTCTTTTTATTGGTCAATGATGCAATGCCTTTATAAAATTCTGCAAAGCTGTTAAATGATAAGAACTTACTATTGTGTATCTGAACAGTGTGCACTTCTATATTCCCTTCCACAACCCAAAGTATATATAAAAGTAAAAAAATTAGATAAATATTTACCAGAACCCAATGATAGAACTTTATCCTCTTTAAGATAAAATATATAATTAAAAATAAATATAATTTTCCTTGTAAGGAGAAGTGTGTGCATTTATGTGTGCACATGCACATGTGTGTGTTTGGCGAATGCAGAAGTATTAAAATAAAAATGTACTTTTCATGTTTAATATAGGATATGTTTATACTCACTATTGGAAAAGTTCATTAGAAATTTGTAGAGAAAAATGTAGATCTGGTTAAAGAGTGATTTCTTTGTAGATATCAATGGAAACTATAAAGGCTTTCCATATAAATATCTTTTTTCTTCTTTAACATGAAAATTACATATGTTGAAGCAATTGAAAATATCCAAAAAATATGCCAAATACATATGGAAACTGCCTGACATTTGTTGAAAGTACACAGGATAAATTGCACAAATTTTCTATCATAAATGTTTTATGGAATTCTTTTTTTTCTTATTGTTTTTAATAGATCTTTATGTTTGATACCTTCTATGGAAAATTCAACATATTTAGCAAATGTCTAGCTTTTTGTCTAAAATAGACACTTTAGCACTACCGTATATTCATATGTCATCTGTAGGATAAAAAATGTTCAAAAGACTTGGTGTAATGTGGAGAAATTTCATACAATTCTACATTTCCAGTTTTATTGCTATATTAAATAATATTTCTATTGTAATTCCTAATATGGATAAGCTCTGAATATCTTTCCTAAAAATATTTTTTCCTCATCAGTAGTTTCTACATTTGAATTTAAATATGAAAGCAAAAGAATTAGTTATTAAAGCTAGAACGCAGTTGAGGTTAAAAATACCGTTTCTACATCTTAGCATATTGAAGATGTTTGGTGGAGGCAGCATCACCTTTCTCATAAGTTATTTATACATTATCCATGAATCAGAAAGCTAGACTCTTAGACTTCGCAGACTAAACAGATTTCCACTGTCCTATCTGTCCAATTCATTTTTTGATACCCTATTTGAGGTCTCTCCAGTTAGAGGTAGAAAAACAAAAAACAAACAAACAAAAAACCCTCAAAAGTGGCTGTGCAACTGTGCCCTCTGCCCACATCTTTGCCAATCCTGAATTCCACCCCATCTGCCCCTGTTCTGCTGCCTAAGCTGTTGTCATGAACAATAGACAGGAACTCTTGGCAGATGAGTAGCATAAACATTTAATTTCACATAACGCGAAGAAATTACATAAACTGTATAATAAATACCATAGATATAAAATGCATTAATTTTTAAAATATGTATATATTGTAGAAGAAGTTGAGAGTAGAGGGAGAAAGATAACTTGTTAAACTATTGAACAACTTGTCGGAAAGCTATTTAGTGAAGCTGTACTCTATATCCAAAGAGAGATTTTATTCCACATAAAATATTAGGAAAATTAGAAAGCTAAGAATGAACGCAAAATAAAGACATACTTTGTAAGTCTTAGAAGTATTATTTTCAAGAATCTGAGCTAAATATTCTTTATCTTGATGTATATTTTAACACTATATTTCCTTCTAAGTTGAAAGGGGAAATATTCTTATTCAAATAGTTATCATTTCTAACAAAAGAAGTGTGGGCATTTATTTGTAGAGAGATTATACTTTTTATCCCAGAAATAAATCTAATGAAGATTTTGATATGTGGTTGCCTTCTTTAGGGACATTTTGAAATGTAATGGATATTGTTTTCTTTACCACAAGGAACTGATTTTTGTATTTGATTTGGTAACTGCAACATGAGGGGTGATTAAAATGTTAGAACCAGTTATTTCAGCCTATTCAACACATTCGCCTACCTTTACTCACATGATATTTTGTAATATTTCCGACCTTCTTTCCTATCTTCTTTCTTAATGTCATGCTGAGTTTCTTATGGTTCATTCTTATTTTACCTCACAGCTCTGTTATTTTGAAAAAAAAAAATCCCTTTATTCTTAACTTACTTCAAGTAGTATCCCCCACCTCATTGCCCCCTGGAGCAACCTTCAAGATGTCTTGCCTTTTTGGACCAAACAAATGTACACCTTCAACATAATGATTTATTATCTCATGTGCAGTTCCTATCTCCATGAATGTATAAAACCAAACTGTAATACAGCTTCCTCGGGAGCACTTTCTCAAGACTTCTTGAGGGCATGTTATAAGGCTGCAGTCATACACACTCACCTCAGAATAAACTTCTTTAAATGATTTTACAGGCTTTTTTTTTTTTTTTCATTAACAGTGCTGACATTATTTCTAAAATTTGATATAGTTGAGAAGAAAAGGCTAAAGAAAAACACTAATCACACAAAGTTGCTGACAGAATTTAAAGTCTGAATTAATATACTAATTTATAAGTGTGGTTGCAATTCTGTTTCAATATTGTTATTACATTATTTTATTTTAATTTTGTTTAATACCATGAGATGCTTTTGTATAATTAATCACATCTTTAAGATTAATCTTGTGTCAGTGTGGAGTAATGTTTATTGAAATATTAATAACTCTTTTCACAAAAGTCTAAAATGAATTTAAGATTATAGATGAAATCTGTTATGTTAGCTACTAATATTTAAATTAGGGGAAGATTTTCACGGGAGCACTATTACTCCTTCTCTGGACTCATTTTTTAACCTATATTTCTTTTTCTTCTTGCAGTTTCTTCCATTCATCTATACTGTAACAGAGGTAAAGGTCTGAAAAAGGGCAATGACATATTTCATGAGTTGCCTCTTTAAAACTCCTCCCTTCCCAAAAGTTAAAACTTTCATTCCTTCCTGAGGCCAATGACCAAAGGGGCAGAAAAATGTTCTTTGCTGTTTGTTTTCTGTTATCTTAAACAACAAGAAATGGCTCAATAGATTTTTCCAGACAAAGGCCACAAGATTGTAATCAGTCACCAGAGATAAGGTCATAATAACTCAAGACCAAAACCACTAATTATAGTTAAGCAATGATAGCCCAAAGCCAAACATGTAACAGAGGTCATGTACACCCAAGCCCAATCATCAAAATATGCCCCCCTTTAAAAAGCTGTGTTTTTCTGCTTGAAGGTAGGATAGTGGTCTGTAAGAGACTAGTCTGTCATCTTCCTTATTTTTCAGCAAATTTATAAATTTCTCTTTCCTTTTCTTCAAAATCACTTGTCCTCATTTTTCATTTTCATTGATTTGGCCTCAGGGACAAGTATCCCTGCTATTGGGCAGAGAAAGAGGAACAGGAACATGATGTGTACAGATTGATGTAGAGCTTCAGAATATCTCATAGCTAGAGTTCTGAGATGAAAGCTATTGAAACTTTGAGTGTGGGTATATGTGTTTATATATGTTTTGTATATTTATGTGTATTATATGTCTACGTGGTACAAAATTGGCATGTAAACAAAAGGAGCTCTTATAAATTAAATAAATAAGACCAAATGCTTTTCAAGTTCATGTGAATTTAGTAATCTTTGGAAAATAAGCTGATTTTTAAAAATTGATAAAGTAGTAATAAAAATGTCTTCAAAATTGTCAGTATGCATTTTTGCCTGGGTTTATTGTTTTTTTTTTTTATATTTGAAGGTATCAGGGTTTGACACAAAGGTAATAAAACCAAAAACACAGCCAAAACAAAATGATCTATGTTTGTATGATTTTTGACAAGTAAGACTAATTTTATAGGCTTATAAAAACAGCTAAATATTCTTAATTATTTGCAAAAATACCCATGTGTTTACCTTTTATGTTCTTATTCAGGTAAAAATGTAGACATGTCTAAACAAAAATAAGTGTCAATAAATTAGAATAAATAAAACTCTATGTAAATGATACCTCAAAAACAGAAACTGGGTTTATGAAGATACTTTGGTTTTGGTCTCTTAATCCTAGTTGCAGATACAGTTTCTTCCATTGATTTTACTGTCTGTGGAAATCTACACACAAAGTCTGTTTCTGTGTCACTCTTTCTGAGTACTGGTTGCAAGCTAGACTGTTATGCATATATCGTGTTGCTGTAAAAAGGATTTTGCCTAGAAAAATTTTAAAAAGGATTCTTGAACTGTTAATTTTTGTATAGTGATTTATTTCAAAATGAACAAAATGGTTATTCTTAGAATACAAAGAGAATCTCAAAACAATCTTATCCTTTGGAAGGAGTATATGTAATAGAGTTCATGCATAGGTAGAAAAATGTTTTGAGACCACTTTTGTTGTTTCCAAAGGAGCTTGATCTTGATCCATATGTTAAAAAATATTATGACTGGGTGTCAGTATTTGAGATATTAAGGAGTGATGTTAGAGGTTTATTTGTTCTACAGTCAGGTGATGTCATGTCGGTAAATTTTATTTTATTTTGGAATGTCGGTATTTTAGAAAGATCTAATTAGTTTACATGTATAAGCAGGATATGTTCCAAAATGTCTATTGTATTTATAGAATTTAAAGATGTTACATTATTCAGACTAGCAAGTCTTACCAGAATACTTACTTAGAATATTTAGCTGGCTTGGTTGATTTTTTAAGTTTAAAAGTAATAGTTAAAACTATATTTTGTAACTGTTTCCTTGTCTACGTTTTAAAATTCTTTTCCTTCTCTTTTCTCCCAATTTTATTTATGAAAATACATTGGGATATTAAATTTGTTTAGACACCAAATGACTTTGTAAAGGGCAAAAGTAACCACATTCATTGTATATCTAATATTGATAGGCTATCAAAAGGGTCAACAGGAAAATAACTTAAAACGGTAAGTAGAATCTAAGTAAGCTGCTAAAATAAATTAGGGCATATAAATGAGATACATTCTTATGACAGATAATTCAAGATATTTTGCTTCTTAGGTTTTCACTAAGGTTTGGGTTCCTGGGAGTTAAAATTTTTGATTAATGTATGAAATACTATATACAATTTGAGCCAAAAGTAAATACAGGATAGTTTATATAGAAAAAAAAATTAAAAATAGGCATAAAGTGTTACTTTTTATTGAAGAATAATTTTCTTCAATCCAGTGGTTATTCAAGCTTTTTATAAAACAAGACTTAAAACACTAAATAGAGAGAGCTGTGAAGAAAGTTATAAATAGGAAGATAGATTTTGATAAATAAGGTTAAACAGAAAAAAATATAACTTTATATGGAAAAAGGTATTTTATTGTACATTTTTGATCCTAAAGTAAAATAGATGGTTATTTAAGAAAAATTTAGGACAAAACAAAAAGTCCAAGTCAGTCATAGATCATCTATGTAAATTATAAAAATTTATAAAGGAATTTTGTATGTGATCCAGTTAAAAGGAAAAATTTTAAGTTGAAACAATGAGATTCTCTAAAATATTAGTTTTTTTTACAAAATTGCAAATTTAATAGTAGTTCTATAATCTACTTCTTTTGAAAATTTTCAGCTTTATATCTCAAAAGTTGAACTTTGGCTGTGTCCTACTGCTTGCACTTTTCCTCCCCTTGAGAAGGCCTGAGATGATAACCCTTTCCTTCAACTTTTTCATCAGCTCCTGTGAGGTTTTTCCATCTAGTTCTAAGTCTGCTGTTAAGGTTTGATGCTGAAATGTTTACCTTAAAGATCTGAAAAGCAATGGTTTTTCTTAGCTTCTTCATATGTCTGAATTGTTCAATATGGTCAAAAAAATCATCCTGTGCTTTTACTAAGACTTGTGCATTCCCCTTCTCAAGGTATTAATTTTCTAGTTTCTGTTTCCTTTACAATATTATGTTGACTCATAATTCGGTACATAGTCTTCTTGTATGTGATAAATATGGTATCCCTGTCATGAGGTTTGACTTCTAAGTTGTCCAAATGGGTTTCGTATAAGAGAAAACAATCACGCTAAAGAAAGTTTTTCTTTACCTTTTTGTCATGGGCCTCAGAAACAAAAATTTTATGCTTTATCATAATTTGATAATTCCTATATTGTTCTTATTAGGTTTTTGATTACTTGGGAAAACCGAGCTTTAAAAAGTCAAGCTTTTTCCTGCGTTGTCTTTAAAGTCTCCTGATTATCACACTTGCTTAAGTGAATTGCTATTATTTTACAATAATCAGTAATTCTGTTTGGATCAAATGTTTTGAGACTTTTAATATCTTTGACAAATGTCCACAAAATTTAGATAACATGAATGTTTAGCCCGTAAGCTTCTATTTTCCTGTCATTGTCAGAACTAGGCAGGATTTATAATCTTTTTGTTTAGAATGTTATTTGTTCATTCTGATACAAAAGTCTCTAAATCCTTAGCTCAAATGGAGGCAAGAGGATTGCTTGAGGCCAGCAGTTCAAGACCAGCCTGAGCAAGAGCAAGAACCTGTCTCTGCAAAAAATAGAAAAATTAGTTGGGCACAGTGGTGTATGCCTGTAGTCCCAGCTACTCAGGAGGCTAAGGCAGGAGGATCACCTGAGCCCAGGAGTTTGAGGTTGCAGTGAGCTATGATGACACCATGGCACTCTAGCTCAGGTGACAGAGTGAGACTTCATCTCAAAAGAAAAAACAAACAAATAAAAAATAAAAATCCCAAAACCCCACAAATGCTTATGTTATGTATAGCAAATTCCTACAAGTGTGACAGTGGCTTGATGCTTTTAGATAAGTTAATTTTATAACCTTGCTTTTGAAATATGTTTTTTTGCTCTTATGTTACTTAAAAGGATTTAAAGGTTGACAAATGCCTGTCCACTTCCGTTTCCATCTGGCCTAGAATATTTAATTGGCTATAAGTCTTTTGACTTTAAATCCCTTGGCCACGGGGTCCCACCAACGGACAGGATGGAACTAGGGCAAATATCCGCACTATCTCACCAATGATGGGACAAAATGAAAGTTTGGCTATCGATGCTGTCTCTGGAAAATCTTGGATAAAAGAGGGGAAATGTAAATTAAAATATAAATCTTGGCATTTTCTTCCCTGCTGACTAAATAGACCCCCTCTTGGCTGTGGAAACTCCCAGAGAGGCCCTTAAAACTCAATTTCTGTTTGTGAGGGGAAGGAAGGTTGGACATGCCTCATTATACCCCTATTCTACCAATTAAAAAAAAAAACAAAAAAACCTCTGGAACCCAGGAATATTGGTTTTTTCAAATTCTAAGAGCAATAACCCAAATAGTGCAGAATATTCATCCTGTAATACCTAATCTTTACACCCTCTGTACCATTTTATCAAGAAATGTTTATTGGTTTTCATAAACTTATTTGGAAGAGACAGAGGTAACTTACCTCTAAAAATAAGAAAATTAAATATGGACCACAAATTCTTGAGTTATTAAAAGCAGTTTTACATCCCAGGGAGGCAGCCATCTTGTGCTGCAGAAAACATCAGTGAACTGTCTATGGTAGAGTTGAGGAACAAAAGAGCAGCCCAGCAATTGTCCAACCAATTGTCCTTAACCCACCTCGCTCCAATTGGATAGCCAAGGGACCTCTATCTGTACAATGTATGTCAGCAAATAGTATTTCCCCAGGGTCAGGGAAACTGATAACATGCCAGCTACCAGAGGGACAGGCAAACAGGAGCATATACTGTTGGTGCAAACCTCTGAGTATATTTTTTGTGGGGAGGGGTAAAAAGAAAATCTATGGGCCTATGATTGTCTAAACAGCTGGAAAATGGGAGATATTTGCTTGTTGGAAATCCTTACCACCCACTTTTTGGTCCCCAATAGGTCAAAATTTGCTCATTAAACTAGCTCCCTAAAACTGTTTTCATGAGTGACTAGGGGAATTTTGGATGAAAATTGCATCTGGGGGACACTAGGCCAATATTTCCTGGGAGGAATCATAGAGGGGGATGGGTACTGCTTTAAGATACTTTAATACCTTAGTGGGGAGAGGGTTGCAACTCAAAAACATGTACTAAAAAGTTTTGGTCATGAGCCCAACATTTTTGTTCTTCCTCATACCCCATCTGCGCCCCATTTAAACAGGCAGCAACAAGATAGATTGACATCTTGATTTCCCAAGGTGGAAGAATGAACTAAAAAGAAGGGGGGAATTGTAATAAGCTCTGTGAACAAATTTCAATGACCCTTATATATATATATATTTTTTTTTTATAATCCTCTCCCTTAACTAACTACTTGATCTTTTGAGTGTTTTCCCAGAAATGATGTATTTAACACAAGACAAAGGAGTTGAGATTTTGGAGGTCCTTGGATGGTCTTCCTGATGCCAAGACTCACCTACCCCCAATGGACATAGCCCCTTATTAATTGCACCACAACTTGCTCCAAGGCATGCTGCCCCTCCTTAAAAATCTCACTATCTCTGATCTTTGTTAGTCAGAGAGAGGGATTTGAGGCAGCTTCTCCTGTTCTCCTGACAAGACTTCTTTTGTATTAAAAAATTCTGTTTTTCTGTGGCACTTGTTGTCTCAATAATTGGATCTTTTGTGCAACCAACAACTGGACCTAGGCTGAAACCTAGTTTCTACAACAATAATATACATAAAAATGCCTTGGCATGTTAAGTACTATATAAACATACAGTTGTGGTAAATTGTTCTTGGGTGATTCTTAACACAAAATATTTATTTTTCTATCATTTTAAAGCAATTTTTATTCACTGTGGAAACTTTGATAATTCAAAGAAAATAGAGAATATAAAAATTATCCATAACCCATCTCAAAGAAATCACTGTCACTATTTTAGCATATTTTATTCAGTTCAATATAAACATGGTGAATTTTAACAGTATGCTTTTATATTATTCCATTATAATTTAAAATATAACTAAATATATGTATTCTAGTGGGTAATGTGATAAAGGCCTGAGCATTTTTTTTCAGTATAACAAAAACAACTAACAAAATTTTCTATAAATTATTTATTATGAAATGACACATTTATGATTTGCTTTCATTGAATTATTTGCCCATTAACATAAAATTTTACTTTTAATACTAGACAGATGCAATAATTTGAAACAAAATATGTTATATTGCACTTACAATAACTCTCTACTATAAAATACATAAAATTGTGAAATAATTTAATACACATAAGCCAATTCATAAATTATTCAAATCAGCAAATCAGTTCATGTAGAAAAAGCTTCCATTCAGTGAACAAATGTAATGGATTTTTCTAGCTGTGGACTGTTTTCCTCATCTAGAAAAATAACCCAATACTTTTTAAAACTAACCTTCATTTATGAAAATATTATGTTGGTTCTGGGTCTCCAAAGGATGTTTCAGAGATGAAAGCTATGTTTTAAACATCACCTTGGGGTCATGAGAAACTGGTTTATAAACCCCAAATACTGTTATTTTTATCATTTTAAATTGACTGATACAAGACCCGTTTTTATATTGAAATTTTATATGTAACTTACTATCATTCCAAGTACTTTATCACCAATTTTATTTCCAAATGATTCTTTTTTTTCTCAATGGATTTATTCCAGTTTCTTCTATCATATTTTAAGCAAAACCATGCAATATATGTTTTTATTTTTTTATTCAAGACAGAATTTATTTCCTGATGTTATCTTTTCTTGAACTATTTTCATATTTACTATAGATAGTAGCTTCTATCTAAATATAATCTATAAATTTATTAAAAACTTCTTACCTTGTGTTGAATAAATAAATCAAGATCAACAAAACTTGCTACTATGACATTCTTTTGTGAATCCCTTTGCCCCCCACCAAGATTTTCATTTTTCATTAATTTTGTGAAAGCTTTTTTTTAAATAAGATTTTCTTTTTCCATGCCTCCATATTGTATATTATTTAATGGAATTGTATTAACTCCTCAAGTTGTTATTCATGCCACTTATGAGGTGGATGGGCTTGGAAAGCAATTCTTATTTCCTTGGCATCAATGTTGATTTTTCTGTTTAAAAAATAACAAAATTTAGACTGGATGTGTAATACAGCCCTTTCCCAATCATTGACACTTTAACCTATTTTCTGCCATCTCCTTAGGCTCATTATTTTTGTCCAGATACGTTGTTACTCATAAAATAAGTAGTTTTAGAAACTCATAAAAATAGTTTTAGAAATGACTTCTCCTTTAGAAGTATTTCCATATATTTCTAATAGTTTTATAATACTGTAATTCATTAAATCTCCAGTTTAAAAGTTTACAATCAATGTAGACATGCCTAATTTACATAGTTTAAAAATAAGGCTATAATTTAAGATATCTAGAGAAGAATTACATATACCAAAAAAATTGAGGATATATTTTTTAAAGTAATTTTATAAATTCCAATGTTTAAATTGTTCCAACGTTCAAATTCCAATGTTTAAATATTAAATGTATTAAATATTAAATGTAATATAGCATGAAAATTTTTATTGGTAAGCACTTAATATGTGCTAAGCAAATATTAGGCATATCACACACATCATCTTTTAATCTTGAAACAGTTAAACAAGTAGTGAAGACTGAATTAAAAATTTAGGCTTTGCTATATATGATGCTTAGAGAAAATACATCAAAATTATAAGGCTGTGAAATTTGACAGTAGAAAGGTGGTATATATATTAATATATATATCCCCACATATATATCATACATATATATATGTAGAGATAAGAATAAAGATATATAAACATAGCTATAAGAAGATATAATGCAAATGCAAATACTAATATAAAGAAAACTGGTCTGTCTATATTAATATCAGACAAAGTAGACAGTAATAGAAAAGCACTGCTAGAAAGGGGGCAGTTTGGTAATGCTTAATGCTGAAATCCTCAGAAACACATACCTAGAAAGAGAAATAGAAAAATCTATAATGTAAGATTTTAATGCACCACTCTTAGTAATTGACAGATAAATCATGCTAAACAGCAAATTGATCATGAAAGTTTAAACAATGCAGTGAACAAACTTGACCTAATAGACACATAGAAAACACTGTGCTAGCACTTACAGGGTAATTCTCTTTTAGGATACACGGAAAAATTTTAAAAATGACTGTAGGCTGAGCCACAAAAGCAGTCTAAATAAATTTTAAATACTTGACATCTTACAGCTTGTTTCCTTTGATTAGATACAAAATCCCACATAGTTGGCAACTGAAAAATAGACTCTTAAATATCTCTTGGTTTAAAGAAGCAATCACAATGGAAATCTGAAATTTTATTTAACTTAAAAAAAATCCCTAAACACCAATATTTTTTGGATTTAGCTATAGCAATGTTTAAAAGGAAATGTATGGCTGTAAATCCATATGCTAAGAATGGAAGAAAGTCTGAAAAGTCAATGTGTTAGAAAAAGAGAAAAAAACTTTTTTTCATAGATAAAACTACAAATTAAACATTAAGAAATTGAAGCTTGGACTTGGGGGGAGGGGAAACAAGGGCAACATACGTAACCTAAACATCTGTACCCCCATAATATGCTGAAATTAAAAAAAAAAGTCAAAAAAAAAGAAATTAGAAGACTAGAACAATAGAAATAAAAAAAGGTAAGAGCAGAAATTCATAACATAAATAATTAATACAATAGGAAAAGCAACCAAACAAATTGCTCTTTGGAAAGATATGTATATATATATATATATATATATATACACCCTTTCTAAGACAAATCAAGAAAGACAAGAGAGAAGGCAAAAAATAACCAATATCAGAGTGAAGATGGGATAGTACTATAAATGCTATAGATATTAAAAAGATAAAACTTAATCTTAATGAATTTTAAACTTTAGGCATTTTTATCATGTTCTGTGAATTATATAATGGCACAACTGACACATGAAAAAAATAGAAATCCTGAATAGCTTGCCATCTATGAAAAATTGAATTTATACTTTAAAGGCTCCCTACCAAAAAAACTCCAGGCCAAAATAATATTACCCATTATTTCAAGCAAATATTTAAGGAAGAAATAATTGCAAAATCATACAGGCACTTCTCAAGAATAAAAACCAAGAGAACATCCAAATACTTTAAGAGGACAATGTAACCTTCATTACTAGAACATGATGAAGGTATTAAAAAATAATTAAATTTATAGGCAGATCTTGCTCATTGCTGCAATGAATCAACTTGTTCTTCTAAAGACAACAATGGAAAAAATCACCTCAAGTCTTTTCCTTCCTTTTGTCATTATATTAATTTCCTATTGCTGCTGTAACAAGTTGCCATACACTTAGTGGCTTCTTGAATACATATTTGTTCTCTTACAGTTCTGAAGGTGACAAGTTACAAAGGGATTGACAAAACTACATTCTTCCCACGGCTCTAGCGGAGAAATTGTTCCCCTGCTTTTTCCTGCTTCTAAAGACCACCTATATTCCTTATTCCTTGGGTCACGGCACCCTTCTTCCATCTTCAAAGCCGTCAGTATAGCATTTTTCTCCTCAGTGACCTCAGCTTCTGTCTTCACCTATTCTCTCTAAGTCTGATCCTACCTCCCTCTTAAAACAATCTTTGTGATTGCATTGGGCCCACACAGACAATCTCAGAATAACCTCCCCATGCCAATATCCTTAACTGAATTATATCCACAAAGTCCCTTTTACCTTGTAAGATAAATATTCACAGGTTCTGAGGATTAGGATATGGGCAAATTTGGAGGGCTGTTATTCAGCATACCATAATTGCTTTGATTAAATCCATCTTTTAGAGAGAGAATTCATTTCAATTATTTTATCTGCCTAATTTCTCACAAGGAAAGGAAAAGTACCATGACACAGCAGATCATCAAATTAATATAATAATACTTCAGGGATAGCTATTATAAAAGAAGAAGATATTAGATACAGTTCAGAGCGTATCTATAACACCTTCCCAAATCACAAATTTTTACAGAGTATGATTAGGATAATATTATGTATTACATTGTGGGTATTTCAAAGAGGTATGAATCATACCACACAAACTTAGAGTAGATTACAAGACTGATGACACCACATAGGCACCAAGGGGTAAGTGAAGGTCTATTACTAACATGATGAGGCTTTCTGGGAGAAGCAGGGCTAGATCCCAGGCAGGTCTGAACATAGTAAGACAGCATATAAAGGAGGCTGGCTTGGGTTTTACTGTGGGTAGGAGGTGGGACTGGGTTGAAGATTCTCTTGCATGTGTGGGTTGGCACCGAAGGAGGGAGCACTGAGGCTCCTTTATGTGACTGTTCAGATGTGGGGCGGAAGGGAAAGGGAGTATGGGGCTTGAAAGCTCTAAGAAGTCAAAAATAAAAAAGTGCACTCAGCTCTTTACTACTTGATTAAATCAAAAGCCTTCTGCATAGCCAAGGAAACAATCAACAGAGCAAATAGACAACCTACAGAATGGGTGAAAATATTCATATGCTATGCATCTGATAAACGGCTAACAAACAGAATCTACAAAGAACTCAAGAAAATAAAAAAAAAAAATCAAACCACCCCATTACAAAGTGGGCAAAAGACATGAACAGAAACTTTTCAAAAGAAGATAGACTAATAGCCAATAAACATATGAAAAAATTCTCAATGTCACTAATCATCAGAGAAATGCAAATCAAAACCACAATGTGATATCACCTAACCCCAGTGAGAATGGCTTTACCAAAAAGGCCCAAACAATAGATGCTGGCGTGGATGCAGAGAGAAAGGAACACTCATACACTGTTTGTGGGACTGCAAACTCATAGTGCAACCTCTATGGAGAATCATAGGGAGGTTCCTCAAAGAAGTAAGAGTAGAACTACCATTTGATCCAGCAATCCCACTACTAGACATCTACCCAAAGGAAAAAAAGACATTCTATAATTAAGACATCTGCACACATCTGCACTTGAATGTTTATAGCAGCACAATTCACAATCACAAAGATGTAGAATCAACCCAAGTGTCCATCAATTTCATTGGTGGACTAATAAAATGTGATATATGTATACCATAGAATACTACTCGGCCACGAAAAAAAATGAATTAATACCTTTGTAACAATCTAGATGGAACTAGAGACCATCCTCCTAAATGAAGTACCACAAGAATGGAAAAACAAACACCACATGCACTCACTATTAAACTGGAACTAATCAGTCAGCACTCATGTGCACAGATAGAAGTGAAACTGCAGGGAAATCATACATGTGGGAGTGAGGAGAGGGCATAGGTGAAATAAAACCTAACGGATACAATGTACACTATTTGCGTGATAGGCACACTTACAACTCTGACTCAAGTGGTACAGAAGCAATCCATGTAACCAAAACATTTGTACCCCTGTAATATTCTGCAATTTTAAAAAATGGCATTTTTCCAAGAATACATATTTATTTTATCTGACCAAACTCTCTTTTCCAAGAGGACCCTGAGTAAAAATTCCTCACAAAAAAATAAGACGCTAATTAGAAGAATTCTGTTATCAACAGAAACTTCCCCCTGGTGCTAATGTGATTAAATACTTAATTCTAAAATAAAATATTTAATTCTAGCTTCTTATTTCAAAATATTAAAAATCAAAACCGAGACCATATTAACATCTGTGCCATTAGGCATTCTTGCTCTTAATCTTTTCCTCTATTGTCCTCTCCTAACTTTTTTTTTATAAACAACTGAAATTTATTTTACTAGTCTCCTAAATCATTCATTGACGACTCTCCCAATTAGTTCATAGACTTGACCTTTTCATCATCAACAACTTCACTTCTGAAATCTTAATTTTAAGTTTTCCACACTCTAACAGATAAATTTACAACTTTAATTGAAGAGAAAGTGAGAGATTTGAAAGCAAACAAGTTTAGCAATCTACTCAAAAAGTAAGAGATAAGA
The DNA here is from genome assembly GCA_963574695.1 of Propithecus perrieri. Taxonomy (NCBI): domain Eukaryota; kingdom Metazoa; phylum Chordata; class Mammalia; order Primates; family Indriidae; genus Propithecus; species Propithecus perrieri. The sequence continues at coordinate 217 of CAUYRB010010664.1, read as the reverse complement.
ATACAAAAGAAAAGAAAACATTCCAAAAAGAAAGCACCAAACTCAGACTATTTCAGCAATGAATTCTATGAAATGTTTAGGAAAGAAATAACCTTCATTTTTTACAATCTCCTCAAAAAATAAAACCAGAGTTATCAATCCTTACTCATTCTATAAGGCCAGCATTATCCAGATAACAAAACTAGATAAAGATATTAGAAGGAAGAAAACTGCCAAC
>CAUYRB010010661.1:0-21531 GCA_963574695.1 Propithecus perrieri | reverse complement strand
CTGTGGCGTCATCTTGGCTCACAGCAACCTCAAACTCCTGGGCTCAAGCGATCCTCCTGCCTCAGCCTCCCGAGTAGCTGGGACTACAGGCATGTGCCACCATGCCTGGCTAATTTTTTCTATATATATTTTTAGTTGTCCGATTAATTTTTCTATTTTTAGTAGAGACGGGGGTCTCGCTCTTGCTCAGGCTGGTTTCGAACTCCTGAGCTCAAACAATCCGCCCACTTCGGCCTCCCAGAGAGCTAGGATTACAGGCGTGAGCCACCGCCGGCCTGGAAACATTTTTAAAAGCACTTCAATATTTTTGTGTTTCCTCAGGGAAGATATGCACCAGAAACAATGTATTGGGGGGAAAAAATGACAAGCTTAGGGTTTTTTTGTGTTTTTTTTTTTTGAGACAGAGTCTCACTCTGTTGCTCAGGCTAGAGCACTGTGGCATGTATGAGCCCAGCTCACAGCAACCTCAAACTCCTGGGCTCAAGCAATCCTTCTGCCTCAGTCTTCTGAGTAGCTGGGACTACAGGAACGCGCCACCAGGCCCGGCTAATTTTTTATATATATATTTTTAGTTGTCCAGCTAATTTTTATTTTTTTTAGTAGAGACGGGGTCTCGCCCTTGCTCAGGCTGGTCTGGAACTCCTGAGCTCAAATGATCCTCCCGCCTCAGCATCCCAGAATGCTAGGATTACAGGCGTGAGCCACCACACCCAACCTCAGCTTAGGTTTTTTTGTTTTGCTAAATCTAAAAGGGGATGCTGCTTACTGTCTGCACAGTGAATAGAACAGGAAGAAACCAAGTCTGTCAAAAGGAGGAAAAGAGTGGGACTAGAATAAGAAAATATTCTAGATGAATACGAAAATAATCCAAGTCTTTGAAGTACAGTAACTGCCTAAGCTATAAGAAATATTCATATTTCTTATAAAAATAATTAGCCTAAAATCTAATTATTTTGATTCTGTTCATCTTACCCACTCTGATCAATTTATTAGCTTAAGAATTAGTTATGACGGACTAACAAAGGTAAAATGTTACAGGAGCATTTCTGTGAAACTAAATTTCATTCAGTATCAAAGAAAGTCCATACTAAATGTCAATTATGAATACAAGTTTTAGAAATCATACTCTCCATCTCCAAGTGCTTGATATAAAGTCCAATCTCTTCATAATGAAAAAAGCCAGGGAATACATTTCTGTATATTCTTTTATATTTATTTTTTTTAAGAGATGGGGTCTTTACCCAAGCTGGACTCTAACTTCTAGGCTCAAGCAATCCTCCTCCCTCAGTCTCCTGAGTAGCTGGGACTAGAGGCGCAGGCCATTGCACCAGGCTTCTGTGTTACTCTTTTGCTAAATAATGTAGAGTATTGGTAAGTCATATTCTGCTGGAAGTGACAGATCACAAGAACAAGGTCATGGAAACTAAAGGGCAACCTGCAGTTGTACAATAAAGAAAAAGCATTATAAAATCAACGGTTATAATTTTCATTCTTCATTTAATATAAAAAGAAAAGAAACAGACATCTTCAACATAAAGAGTTGTCAACTATTAGACTGTGTCCCAGAAAAGCATTTGTTCTATAGGGATTGGTTGCTAAAGAAGTCATAGCTGTGTAATTACAAATCATTTGTACACAAGGTGAACTGTTAATAAACAGCGCTTTTTAGTAATAGTAAGGGTCATGAGGAAATCACACGATGTATGTTTTTCAAGTTCTTAAGGATACCACTCTGTGACAACGCTGGAGTCTCACAAAGTCCTTTAGCTAGTTCTCAAAACTCTGCTTAAATTCTGCAAGAAGTTCACAACTACTTAATCTTATCTTTACATATGACAATCTCTTGTCTATTAGGCTGGCAAAAGGTAGAGAGCTTGTCTTAACTGTTTTTCACGTTAATCCACAATACCATCAATTTTAAACTTCATCTTTATGTTCTGTATCATAAGAAAAATGCTATCAATTAAGACTGTTCTTCTACCACAGATTTTAAGATGCACATTTCAGAGTTGTTAAAATTTTAAGGAAAAAAAATGTGTATCTTACAATCCATCAATAAGAATTTTAGAAGAAGGAAAGTCCCAGAGTCACTCATCCTTTTTATTTAACATGACAAAGGATTAAGTATTCCTTGCAAAGTAGAAAGCGTGTTGGACAATCAGATCAGAAAATATGAGTCTGAAGAATGGCAAAATGTTAATAATTTGTTAAAGCTGAGTGATAAGTATTAGGTCTATGACTGCTCATTTTACTATTCTATCTCTGCTTATATATGCTGGAAATTTTCTGCAATAAAAAAACATTGCAAATATTTTTTAAAAATTGGAATTTGGTCTCAGTTTCAACAAAGCTCAGTGATTTTGAGTAAGTCACTTAACAAAGCTAAATTCCAATCTGTAAACTGTTGGATAATACACCTCACAATCATTTTAAGAAATAAATGAGCATAAACATGTTACAGACATTATGAAATGTGAAGCACAACTGTGAAGTCATATTTTTATTATTAATGCCATACCTGAAGAATAGGACAAGTCAAAAGTCTTGCTATGGCTGGTTTTAGAGTATTAAAAAATAAATAAAAAATAAATTCTGCCCTTTTGTTAATCTTGCTCTCAAAACTTATCTGAAGGGATAATTTAATCATTACATTAAATGATATTAACTTGTTAAATTTTATACAATAGTAAATGTGGACAATCAAAGTATACTACAATTACAGATTTTATAGATTTCAAATGCATTGTAGCACAGTATAAAATACTTCAATTATATAAACTTTAAAGAGTAGATATAAGAGAGCTTATTATCTGTTATATTATCTATCATAGTCCTAATTCAAGAGCTCAGAAACTAGATTTCTTGCCTTGTGGTATTATCCTTTTTTTAAAAAAGGCTCTTTTTTTCCTTTTAACATAATACAGTTTCAATTATCTTTCCTACTGGAAAAAGACATGTTTCCTATTGCATATGCCTTGATACATATCTCTTTAGGGTATGTCCTTAATCTAACTCTTCCTATCAAAGAACAAACCACTGATTTAGGCATCTTTAACTAAGGAACTCATAGCTTCTGAAAAGGCAAGCTGGATATCTTTTCTTCATTTCAGTCATTTTTGGCAAATGAGAAATAAAACCAGCTCAAGGTTTAGCCCCTCTTAGCTCCCCACTACCATCAGATGCAATGTGAAGAGAAGCTAACTGTAGTAATCATTTCACCCAAATCCAAAACTCAGGGAATCAAATCCTTTGTTCTGTTTAAATAGGTCCGTCACCACGTGGTTTATCTTCCAAATTAAGATGACGATATTCTAAGATCAACCAACATCTCTTTAGACACAGAATCTCAATTGAGTTTTACGTTATTAGGAGTCAGCAATATAGGTACATTTTAAGTAATAATACTACTTTCAAATTAAGCTGTGTGAATTTATTTATTAATATATTTTCCTCCACTGATTCCACAATATAAATGTGCACAAAACTTAACAAAAATGTACACTGTTCTGTACAAAAGTCTACTCTGTTTAACAATAAAGGGAACTACTTTAAAAATCAATTATATTATTTCTCAACTAAAAGTGCAAATGCTGTATAACATCATAATAACTACCTCTGTATTCCAAATGCTTTTTAAAAAGTTGCTCTGAAGAATGGAAAAAATATAAATATAAAACAAAACATATCTACTTTTCTGAAGAAACCCATTACTGCAGATTTAAATCATCAACCTGAATAAACAATAAGGGATGCAATACAGTGTCAAAAAATTGTTAATAATTTGACAAAGAATTAAGACTTCATCAAGTAGTTCATTACTATAGCATACCAGTAATCAAACAATAAATTTAAAAAATACATACAGTTCCAGAAAGGACATCATGGGGGCAACAGTTGAGAAGGTGACTCTTGCATACTCTGTCATCACTGAATTTGATTCGCTGACGAGTAGTATCTCCTGTAATATAGAAAAGTTAATAACATTCAAGGTTAGACAACCGGAAAGTATTTATTTTCTGAGAGCCCTACTACCACTAGCTGTTTATGTGTGGCTATATACACACACATTTATAAATCAGCCCAAGAGGGATTAGTTTTTTATATAACATCCTATAGGAAAACTATTTTAGACAACATGCAGTTGCAGTAAGTATACTGCACATGTAATTCAAATAGTCAAAGTGGGAAAGCAATGCATTCTGTTAAACACAGTACTTCAGAAAAGCATAGGGTTTTAGAGCAGGAATGGACCTTAAAGATTATGGAGTCCAACTCCTTCATACTGCAGATGAGAAAACTAAGGCCCCAAGAGGTTAAGCGACTTGCAGCAGACCCACTAGGAGAGTTTCTACTGGTATACAATGTTCCCTTCTTGATAAGCATTGATATATTTTGTAATTGTTTACAGTAACTGAAAAACATAAAAAGTAATCTTGCAAACATTGCATACACACTGCGAATCCCCACTGAACCCCAGACGCCATTTCTTCCACTATTTTGTTCCAGCTGAAGTGTCTCCCTTTTTGCTGCTGGGAGGAGTTAGAGAGGGTAGAGTAACGCGTTTAAGAGCGCACAAACCTGGAAGAAGGACTTACACACCAGTCAAACAAAGGCACATTGCCTAAATGAAACGTTAACTTTAATGCCTCCAAAGGTTCCATATCTCCAAGTTTTATGTAGTCTGTGCTATATATTGCCAAACTGGGTACATTTAAATTCATTCTGTCTTCACATAACACAATACACCTCCTAAACAACTGAAGCATCCAACTTGCTTATCAAATATGGCTATCTACTCAAAACTTTAAAGAGTCTAAGAAAAAGAAAAGTAACTAGAACTAATAACAAAATACTGAAGTTAGTTATAATTTTTTTGCTTAGAATCTCTTTGGAAAAACAAAAGAAAAACTCAAAGGACGTTTCCTCTTTCTATATAGAATAAGCCCTAAGAAATGTAGGTGTTTTATTTTAGCCTTAAATTGATATCATCAATGATGAATGAAAACCTACTGGTGAATTACTGAAGCGAGAACTATTGGTACCAAAAGATACTATAAATACCTTTGTAGCTCATGTACTTCACATGATGCCTGCAGCACCCCAAAAACTTTCATCTAGGGAGTGATTCAATCATTTAAATTAGTTTCTGTGTTTCCACATGTGAATAACAAAAAAAGTTAAAACTTTACCCCTTCATGTGAAGAGCTTAACTTGAATTCAACTAAATACTGTCATTTTTAGATGGGGTAAGATTTTGTTCAAATTGTTTTAACATGGTTGAAAAGATTTAAAGAACATTCTAATTTGTAACCAGGGTATATGAAGTTTTAAGAACAGTGATTTACAGCTAAAATGATAGCTTCAGAGCAGTTCAACAATAGGTTTTCTAGAGGATAGTCTCTAGTAGGTTATTTTTGACACAATTTGGAATAATCCATTTAGTGTTCACGCCTGCTACTATAATAAAGGTTATTTTGATGGTCCTTTTTTCCTTTTAAACACAACTGCTTTTGTTCCACATTCATTAACACATCTGAAAAGTTAGTGATAACTCACGGCTCGGCGAATGCGGGGCCTTTCTGACACTCCCTTGCAGAATGAAGTAGGCAGGCATAGATACATTGAACCTTTACAAATAAAACAAGGGGCCAGATTGTTCAGTTTGTATAGAATAGACTCTGCCAGCAATTTCAATACAGCATCTAGAAGTACATGTTGACTGTAAAGATTCTTGTATATGAAAACAAAAGTGAACAAAATCGGGGTGTTTTCTTTTTTAAAATACTGACTTAACAAGTGTAACCCCAGATAAGAATATGTCTGACCATAGGTAAAAGTCCAAGGCTGGAGCTCTGGAAAGTAGTCCTTGGGCCAACTGGGGTTTTAAAAAAAATGTCTCTTAAAAAAAGAATATTTCAAGATTTTGGTGAGGGCCTCAAGCTCTTGTTATAACGGTACTATGATAAGCTCACACCAGAATAGCAATGCTGTATTAAAAGCTTTTTGCTTCCTAGCATATGAGAAAAAAAATTTGTTTTAAATCTGTACCCTAATTATGTGAAGGAATTTAAAAGATGACAAAATTTTAAAAGTTGAAAAAAAAAAAAGAAAAAGAAAAACCCTTACATATCTACTAATAGTAGCCTCCCTGCTACAAGTATCTAAGCTTTATGATAATGCAACAGTGTATCATTTCAGTGCTTTGTTAAACTAACCACTCAGGCCTTCAAATAAAATCAAGATTCGTGGAAGTTTTTTTACTAACAAAATCTTTCATCAAGTCTAGTGACTGTTTTTGCTTAATATATCACATTAAATTTAAAATTAAGGCATATGTGTCCTGAAGACTATTAGGTAAAATATGAACAATTCCAAATACAAATATTGAAAACCAGCAAGTATTCCTGGTGACTTTTTTTTTTTAATTTTTATGGATACGTAATAGTTGTACATCTTTTCCCTGGTGAGCTTTTAAAAAAAGAATCAGTTTCTATAAATGCCAAAAAGCATTTAAAAATAACTCCTCACTGCAAATGAATGGGTGCTCCATAAATATTTGATAACTGTAGCAAACAATATCTATGGCTATCAAATATCAGCTATTATAGCAATCTTTAAAACAATAAAATAATAAAATCCCTAATAATTTGAGATATGGAAATACTCTGAGAGGGAGTAACAACTAAGTATCTGTTTATTGATATTTTTAAACTTCTACTTAAGGGACTTTATTTTTTAAGGTTGACATTGTAAAACAATTTGGCTACATAATCATGCAGTATTTAATAAATTTATTTGGACTTATCCTATGAAAGTGCAATTTTGCTAAAGCAACAAAGAATTTTAAAATAAAAATACCGGTAATTTTGGTTTCTGTCAAGATATCTGGCCCAAACCATGTTTTTCAAAAGAAACTAGGTAAAACAGTGCCTATTTACAATAAAAAAAAAAAAAGAAAAGATCACGAATAGGGAATATGAACCAATCTCCTTATAATTATTTTATGAGTTCAATGTACTTTACCTTTGGGTTTTGTGGGCACTCATAAAAATAACCTAAATTATGGGGAAAAAATTTGCCTGTTATAACGCTGGATTCAAATCACAGAATCAAACCTATTAGTGACTATATCCTCTGTACTAGGCAATGGAGTTGCAAAGAGGCATATAAGACAAGCTTTCTACCCTCAAAAAGCCCAAAATTTTGCTAAAGAAATAAGTCATATAAACGAATAAGTAATAATACACGATAACATGATCCAAGTGCCAAATAGGTGTTTCAATTAGGTAAGTACTTCAGGAATTCTAAGACTAGAACGACCACCAAGACTGGAGAGGTTGGGAAAGGCTTCATGCAATAAGTAGAAGCCAAAATTTAAAGGAAAGAAAGAACTTAGACTGAAGGAAAATAGAAAAAAGCAGTCCAAACCGAATAAAGCTTACAGAGGTAGAAAGGTTTAGGGAACAGTAAGTAAACCATATTTGGCTTTGGCAAATGGCTTCACGTAAGGGAATAGCAAAGTTGGGGCCAGAATAACATATTTTGGGTAAAATTTGATTTCTTTTTCTTTTTTTTCATTTTTTAATCTACATTTCTAGTGTATAGACAAAGTAAAAAAAAAAATTTAAAATAATGAAGCAGAGACTAGACCAAGTGATTTCAGTCAACAAAAATGTCATACCTGTAAAAACATGAAGGTCTCTCTACCTTATAACTTCCATAATAGTTAATTAAGCTTTGCATACAACTACACAGTCAAGTTTTTAGAATTAGAAACTTGATTTAGAACTTTGGCAGGTGAAGTGTTTTTCATTTTGACAGAAGCATCAAATTTTCTATTAATATTTCCCACCAAACAACTATCTTCAAGGTAACAACCCTTTTACCCCTCTCTTTTGTTCGACCCTTTCATGAGTTTCATGAATTATAACATTTATTTGGAAACATCTGAGTCAAAGGTAAACAATAAAAACTAGGATGCATACTATTCCTCTCTAGTTCCTTCACCAATGGTAACAGAGCCTAAGGAGGTACTGAGGTAGTCAGTTTCACTCAGGGAATATGGACAGGTCATTTTAAAAAGAGGGCTCCTGTCCAAACTGTACTCAAATACTGCTATTCTCAAAAACCCCTTCAATCTGTTAAGAGGGAAAAATAAGCCCATTGTAATTTCCAACACTGCCATTTTATGGTCCTCCCTTTTTCTAAAAGTGATTTAAATTTCAGTAGTAACAGTTAAAACCTTAGCCTAGGTGGTATCTGACATCATTTTATTAATATATATGGTGCATGCTATTTTCCCAATATCCACCCCTCCCCCGCCAGTGCTACCCACCCTCTCCCTCCCATACAAACAAGAAATCAAATCAACTTTCATAGATTTAGTTGCTATTTTAAAAACATCAAAATTTTACTTTACCCATTCTCTCCGATGCTCCCTGTATTTTTTTAAGCTGTGAGTGGATGACCATGCTATGTGATCAACAACTGTGAAGGCTAAGCAAAAGTGAACTGAGTTTAGTATTGTAATTTCAAAAGAACCTTCAAGTTTGTAATATTTGACATATTTAATGGTACGCAGAATCCTATTTTACTGCATATTATCAGGCATTAATGGCAAGCAATTTACAAAAACAATCAGTATTTCTTTTGTACAGAATTAGCTTAGAGCTTAGCTTAGGGAAAACAAAGAGGGAGGAGAAAATGCAACAGCACACAGCAATGGAAGCATCCCCATGTCTATAAATGGGAGCAGGGGAGGGGAAGCCCTCCCATATTCTCCAGTGTGACAATCAAAACCCTCCCCACAGGTACAGCTGTTAGGGGCCCTGTGTCACAGGTGGCTTGAGACAGGGCAGGCCCCTTCCCTCTGAAAGATCCATAACACTTCAGTGAAAGGAAAGCAGATTTAGTAAGGTATAGAACTGAAAGCTTAAAATGTCTTGTTTCCCTGACCCCTTGAATCCTCAAAGACAGAAAAATGTTCCTCCCTCTTTTTCCCTCCAATTTTCTCCCTCCATCTGTTCCAACATAAGCTACCAAGTCCACATAATAATGCGAGAACTGTATAAAGACCTATGGCCAATTTCTAGTCTATTCCAGGGCAGAAAGAGACCTTAAGAAATGCACAAGTAAAATCTGTGTCTTCATGTGGAACCAAGGTCAAAGCAGGCGACTACTGCTGCACAGTAACTACTATACTGAGGAACCAATCTGATAATCTTTACACCCTCTTCAAACTTTCCCACCAACTCTACTAACTTCTCCCACCTACCTTTGTTGTTCCTTCAGAAGTCATCTTAAAATCCACCTATACACCCCTTTAGTAATTAACCTTTAAAAAAAACCTTATTACTCCTTTGCTCTATGTTCCCTTTTAATAGATACACTCCATTTAATCCACTGTATATTTAAGCAGTTCAAAGTATAGGGTTCATTTTATAAAAAGATCCACGTTTTAACATAATATGACTACAGATGCTTCGGAAACATTTAATATGACTTATGTTAAAGTTTTCAGGCATATATTTATTACATAAGGAAAGAAAAGAAAGAATACTACACCAAAGATGGCAATGGGGGAAAAAATTACAGCAGAATGACTTCCAAATGTATCAAGTCATTTCTTTCAAACAGAACTTATAAAGTCACACTGAGTAGTAGCAGTTTTCCCTTCCTCCAGAAAATGCAAACATACGGCACTATACAGTTCAGAAAGGCCATCCCTTATGATCCTTTGGTTCACATGGCCCTGTAAATTTATAATTACAAATAGGTACCAATGTCACTCCCACCAATACTCCCCATGACAAGCCCAAAATTTAAAAAACATAATGCCCACTGTAGAAGAAATTTCCAGAAAAAGTTCATTCTTGTTGAATATGATCAAAGATTAATAATGTTTTTAAAATTCTGAAAATCTAGCCCACTTGTCTGTGAAAATCCATGTAACAAAATTATAAAGAATGAGACTGGCAATCAGCCTTGGGAGTAGGAAAAAAGCCTGTAGGGTCTTTAAGAGCTGAGAATGGTGATGATGGAAATGTGAGAACAGAAATACTAGACTAGCTACATTTCAAGGGTTCTATTCCACTCCCTGTCCCAACCCTATCTTCTCTCCTTATACAAGCAAAGAGTCTTAGCAGTTGGCAGAGATGAATGACATTACATTTCTCGGGGTACCTACTTCAGAAAATCTATTAACATATTATTTGAGAACATCTGAATCACAGGTAGTTTTCTCTTCTTGGACTTAAGAGAGACATTAGAAAAACATGAAATAGTTACTTTAAAATTAAGTTCTATGAGCCCACGATTTCGAGGTTGCAGTGAGCTGTAATCGCACCACTGCTCTCCACCCTGGGCAACAGAGTGGGACCCTATCTCTAAAAAAATAAATAAAAATGTTTAAGTGAAAAAAAATAAAGTTCTAAAGTGGGTTATATAGAATGTGTTTTAAAATATATGTCATAGAAGGGTGGGCACAATGGCTCACCCTGTAATCCTAGCACTTTGGGAGGCCAAGGTGAGAGGATCGCTTGAGGCCAGAAGTTTCAGATCAGCCTCAGCAACATAGAGAGCCCCCCCCCAAAACAAACAAATGAAAGATATATGTCATAAAAAGTTGCAGTCTGCTAAATTATATATTTTGATACTTACTTGCAGAACTGCAATTCTGATATAGTAATACTTGCACTCTGGATATCTGGTACGTTCTATCACCCACGACTTTCTATACACAAAATTAGAAGTAATGAAAGCTACCTTTGGCTATGAAGAAATAGCTGAAAAGAATCAAAGAAAAAGTGATGAGCTGATATATCTATCAAAAAAGACACTGCTCATCCACCGGTAAAAGCTATAGGAGCCAACTAGGGCCACCCCCAAAATCTGAAACCAACAAAGGAAAGAAATAAAAAGGGAAAAGAAATGAGAATATTAAAGGACAGAGGTGACAGACAATCAACCCAATGATAAAGGAAGGAAATTAAAATGAAAAACAGATTACCATGAAGGAGACGTGAGCCTTAAAACTACTGAAACAACACAGCAGAAATACTGTGTCACACTCAATACACACCAAATTCACAGCAAGGGTTGCCTCTGGGGAAGGGACTGAGACCATGAAGAAGAAAATACGGGACTTTATTTGTAATGCATTATTCACTTTTTAAAATTTGACAGAAATGTACAAAATAACATTTGTTCATTCACATAGGTGTTTGATTGTCCTTTATACTTTTTAAAACACCTTTTCAAAATCAGATACCTAAAATCAGTATCACAGAATGTATCACTTAAAAATAAACATAACTATTCACATGTAAATCTTCACTCCCCATTAGATTTTTGGTCCCTCTAGGATTATTTCAGCACAGAGGCAAAAGATGACAGAAGCAAGTATGTCTATAATCTCTAAGAAGAGGAAAGGAAGAAATAACTAAAACAACTCAGCAACCTGGGGATACTAAGAAAAGTAAGATTCAATTGCTATCAACAGTGACTATACCCTAAAGCACATCAAAATAAATAGAACGTCATGTGTAGGGAACCGTTCCCTCTAACAGAAGGCAAATTAAATAGTAAATCGTAAAACACAGGAATTTCTCAGTACTAATACATAGCTTCAAGACTCTGAGGTGAATCAACTGCTATTCCTAGCAAGCATGCCCTGCTCTATTCCCTTGTCTATGATGCAGAATCATAGCCACTTGCCCCAGAATTTCTATTCCAGGTTTCCCTTTAATAACCAGCTTTACCCACAGACAGGTACCTTTTCGCATTCCCCTTGTGAAATCAGTTGGTGAAATTCTGCAGAACTGCTGATCCCATGGACCAAAACACTAAAGCAGAGGTGAGAAATCGAGCTAAATGGGGTAATTTCACCCTGGAGGTCTAGATGGGCCTCTCTAGGGATCTCCTACATCTCTCTGTGTCACAGGCTTGTATTTCTGGCCAGTCATTTCTGCTTACAGGCTTGGGTATATACAGTTCAATCAGCTTTCCTTTCACATGCATACTACCTAGAACAGTATTTTCCAAAGTATGAGATTTGCACAATAGATGACTGTAGGTGTTATATGATTTCACTGATATGAAATTTTACAGTTACATATATATATACACACACACACACACACACATTTTTTTTTTAAGAAGCAAGGTCTCACTCTGTCACCCAGACTCAAGTACAGTGGCATGATCGTAGCTCACTGCAGCCTCAAACCCCCGGGCTCAAGCAATCCTCCTGCCTCAGCCTCCCATTAGCTGGGACTACAGGTGTGCACCACCACACCCGGCCAACATGACATGTTTAACAACACTCGGTCACTTAGTAAGAAAGTTATTTATCATGATTAAGTCAGGAAAAAAGTGCCCATTTGAAAATAGTATATTTAATACATCTCACAAGTTCTAATTTTTAGCACAGGGAACCCTAAGTGACAATAGGGTCTAGTTATATCTTATAATACACCATTTTGTCTTAGTTGTATTTATTTTTATGGTGATACAAACTTTTAAAACTTAACTTCAATTTTTAGAAAGTTAGTTGACATAAAGAAAAATATTAAACAAACAGAAAACAATAAAAAAAAAATAAAGGCAATATATGTGATGAACATTTAGAAAACATTTACCTAGGACAAGGTTTCTTAAACTTTTAATGTCCATCAGAATCACCTGGAAGGCTTCTTAAAACACAGATTGTTGGGGCCCCATCCCCCGAATTTGCATTTCTAACAAGTTCCCAAGTCATGCTGAGGTTGCTGGTGTCTGAGGACCACACTTTGAGAATCACTTACCTAAAACAAGTGATCACTTTTTCATAAACTGCCAGATAGTAAATCTTTGGCTTGTGGGACATATGACTCTGTTGCAACTATTCAACTCTGCTGTTTAAAGGCAAAGCAGCCATAGGCAATATGTATACGAGTGGGCACGTTTGTGTTCCAATAAAACTTTATTTACAAAAAGCAGGAGGCCATAGTGCCAGACCCTGATCTAAAACATACCCTCAAGTAACTAAAAAGGATACATTGTGTAAACCAATGTAGGGCAAAATACAGAACAGAACAGCCAGGTGTTCTATACCTATTATCCAATAAATATCCACAACTACTTCAACTGAATAGCAAAGCTTTGAAAAGTTTAATTCCAAAGAGAAAACTGGGGTCTGCAGAAATCTGAGGTCTCAAGAAGAGGATAAAAAAAACTATTTACCATATTCAGGAGACATGACAAAAGATTCATCAAGGGCAGCTGGTTAAATTCTTTTCATGCTGAGTCAAGTAGGTCAAACATCTGCAGTACGTGGTTCACAACTACATTAGAACATATGGGTCAATACTGAGTGAGTGGTTTTTGGAGAGAAGTTTTAAAGATTCTTTTCTCTGGCCCACGTTAAATAGCAAAATATGACATTTATTCAGTTGACTGAACTACATGATACTTTGCAATGGCTTTGACTTCTTAAAGTCAGAAGTTATACAATTCAAACAAAAACATGAAGCTGTAGACAATTTCAGAGTTTTTACAAACTACTTTTTTCTATAGCCTCAATAATCTTACAAAATTGATTAATTGTTCTATTTCAGCCTTGTTTTCCAATATCCACCCTAGCAACTGCTAGTGCTTGAGAATTTAAACCAGAAAGAAACACAATTGCTTTTCTGCAGGTTACTAAAGCCACAAGATTCCCATCAGAAACTTACCCTCTTCCACTCCCTCATTCCTTCTCCAGCAAGATGTTCCAACTTCCTTCATCTTCTTAGTCTACTATTTCTTAGTAGACTGATTAAGCTGGGTAGAATTGCTTGTTTCCTCAAGAACTATATATAGTAACAGCACCGGGCTTTAAGGATTCAGTCCATTTCAAGCACCTTTCTGGAATTCCATTTCTGAGGAGAATCTGCCTCATTTATCTAATCTTGCCCACACTTACTGACCTTCAGTTAAGCCATCTGCCTATCTCAATCCCACTGGCTTCCCTGAACTCTCAGCAACTTGAAGCTTTAATGCTTGTATGAACTACCTGTTACTGAACACTATCTGACTCACTAAACCTGACCCTGACCCGTGACAACTAATTGCCTTTAAATCCCTATTACCCATCTTGAACATGCTGCTCACCATTTTATCCTCATATGACATCACCCTACCTAAACTAAAAGCTACTACTTTCTCCTTATAGAGCTGATGCAGAGATAGACAAAATGATTTTTCTATGGTTTCGATTTATTTTTTTTCACCTGAAGTAAAAGAATGTCTCAGAAGCATCAGCTTACGTGGGGAGAGCTAAACAACTGCAGAGAATCCAGGAATAATGCAGGGTTATGTGAGGTGATACTTTTTATTGTTTTCTAGGCTGCTCTGTAGATAGAAATATTATTCAGAGTTCAAAATGCAAAACGAGGGCCAAACATGGTGGCTTACACCTGCAATCCCAGCACTTTGGGAGGCCAAGGCAGGAGGACTGCTTGAGCCCAGGAGTTCAAGACCAGCCTGGGCAACATAGCTAGACCCATCTCTCTACCAGAAAAAAAAAAAAAAAACCACAAAATGAGGAAAACTTTTTTTTTTTTTTTAACTGATTCACTATATAGGTGCTAACAGAGCTTTCAGTGTTTTGAACATGCCTGGAACACTGATAAAGTCAAATAGTTATTAAAACTGAGAGAAACTACTGTTTAACCTAACATTTGCTAAAATTTCTCATAATGTTAAAAAATTTCCAAGCTCTAGACTAAGATATACCCCATTATCATTTCAAAAATATGAGCTTGTACATTAAAGGCTCCGCCTCCTTCAATTAAAATGAATGCTCCAAGTGGAATAAAAGAATGGCTCAGAACTGACCAAGAAATGAATATGGTTCATTATATTAATGAGAGAAAATTAAGAGAAAATGCTTTCAATGTTGATGACAAGTCGAGGAACACAGATCACAGTAAAGACGATTTTATAAAGAAGAAAATCCACTAAGGAAAATACTACTTCCGTCTTTAATTCAATAATTTTTCAGAAAAGCAGCAATGTCATACTGTCCTATCACTAAACTTAAATTAGAAACAAGTAAATGACTTTCTGAACTGTATTTTCCTGGATATCTCCCAGGATGAGTACCCTTTCAATGTTACATCCCATAAACTTTAACTATTGCACAATATAACTGATCAGCAGAAATATTATGATTAACATATTCTTATTAACTGAGGAAGCACACCATACAGTTAGAAAGATTACTATCAAAAATAGCTAAAATTATCTGAAAGATTTAGCTCGCCCAAAACATTTCTTAACCACCATGGACAACTAAGATGCTATAAAATTCTATTCTATATGCTACATTCTTAGCCTACTGGTTGTTTGAGGGCAAGCTGCCGTTCCTGGCCTGTTTTAACCTTTCAGAGGTGGTCTCTGCTCCCAATTAAAGGTATAAGCAATTAAGAGATATGGAACCCTAAGAACTACCTTCTGTAACTTCCCTAATTTCTAAGTTTAGGATGTAAACTAAATCCACACCCTCAATTTTATTTAATTCCTATCTCTTACACCTTCCAGGCCTTCCTGGAATCAGGACCAGAGACTTATTATAACAAACTGTATTTGTTGGCAAAGGGCTTCAGCTGAGGGACACTCTTGCAATTAATCCAGCACAGCAATAATGATCACAGTCTGTGGGTGGACACTGGATTCCTCCAACTGTCACATAAGACAATTCTCAAACTGTATCTTGAATTTTCCTGTGTAGCTCCTCCTTGCTTTCAAATGGAATATGTTCAGGAAAAACAAACTATCCCTCTCCCCTCTATTAATGCTAACTAAAACAGAAAGGTATTTATAAAATGTAATGAAGCATAAACTTGAGATAAAGATACTAGTCATTAATATCTACTTATAGTTCCTCCTTTCTAAAAAAAAAAACTTACAATTATTTATTTTTCAACATTTTTTTAGTATAACATAGGAAATTATTTGGTTTCCCATATAACAAATTATAGACTTAACTTGAGGCAAAAAAGGTTAAGTGACTTACCCAAGGTTACAATTAGAGGTACAGCTGGGGCTAGAAACCAGGTCTCCTGAGTCTCAGCCCAGTGCTCTTTTCCTTAGCCCATGATGCCTTATCAGAAAAATCCAAATACAGTCAGACCCCCAGTTATATGGGTATGAGTTACACTGATTCACATATACAAACTTTATATAGTGTGACCAATGTTTCAACTCACGCGGTACCCTGCTTCCATTTATGCAGTATGCCAGGCATCGGCACGATTTTCAGTGGCACACAGGCGGTTGCCACCACCAGGGCCCTAGGCAAAATTGCAAAGAAGGCAAAGTTTGTCTTTGGCCCTCCCACCTCCCTTATGCATTCCTCTCCCACCTCCTGGTCATCCCCTGCCCAGCCTCCCAGCACCATCATGCTGCCCTCTGGTTGTTCAAAGCCCCCCACTTCCACCACTCACCCAGGACTGTCCTCTCTTGAAGTGCCCAGTGATCCAAAGTTACCTCTCCATTTCCCTGCTACCAAAATTCCTATTCCTAAGGATTCCAGTGAAGTTTAGGTAATCTAAATAATTAACTGATTTAAGTAATTCAAGATAAGGTACTTTAACTAACAGACTTAAATCTCCAAGGAGTTTTAAAAGGAACTAATTAAAAACTCTGTTGGGAAGTGGAAGGGGAGAGCAGTATTTTCCCAGAGCACCAGAACTCTTGTGCCACTTCAGATTCCTTTACAGATAGGACACTAGGGATTGAGGGGGTCATCGCCACCTTGAGACCCGCTACCAAAAAAGAGTGGTTGCTTGATAGTTGGTCTCTGGGAGTTAAAAAAAGAAAAAAAACAGAGCTGCCTTAAATACCCTCCCACCTACCTTTTCCACCTCTCTCCCACCTCCTGGCTCCCCATTTCCACCTTAGTGCCAAAGACACCCAACAGCATTCCCGTAAGCTGTTCATGTGTCCAATACAAGGCTTCCCATTATATGGTTTCAAATTACATGGTGTTATTCAGGGGACGTATCCATGTTCCCCTATCCCTGGATAACTTGAAGTTGACTGTATGCTAAAAAAGAACAATCCTAATTATTTAAAGGTCCTGAATCCATAAAATGAAATATGTAAACTCATCAAATATCTGGTAAGAAGGAAAAGAATGTGCTGATTCTTATCTTTCATATATAAAAGAAAAAGTTTGAATATCTAAAAAAACATTCAATTCTTTTCCTTGAAAGTAGTATCTTTCTTACTTCTGACCCCAATACAGCAGTGAAAATCCAGTCATTTCAACTAAATATTATCATGGACTCCTAATTATGAGTTCATTCATAAATTCTCTAAGTATGAAGGCAAAAAATCCAGTAACAGATACATTTAAAAAAATATACAAAGCAGAGTGGATTTTAAGAAATCCATATTTCTGCTGACTACACACACAGAAATATATATAAATATTTTAAATTTAGCTTTGCAATACTAGACGGGCTGCTTAGTTCAGAAACTTCTCAGGTAATGGTTACCTTGATCCAACTACCCTCCCAGTAAAATGAGGAAATCCAATCCAGACAGAAGATAACCAAAAATGGTATCCATCAGGGATTAAAAGGATCATGTACAATAAATCTTAAATAATTTCTATAATTTTATTACAAAGATTATTCTGTTAGCTAAAATGTGATGAAGCATGTTCCCAAGACCCTCTCTCATGTTTGAAAAGGAGCAATGTTAAGACGTGCTGCAGTTACAAAGTAACCATTGTTATCTAAACATGAGAAACGATAACCATTAAATTTCTCTAGTGGCTTTTTAAGCTAATGCTAACTTTCAAAGGTTTACACGCAAATAAAACTCATTTCCTTCCCAATCTTTCCCTTCTCTCTACACAACCACAAGTAGAGTTGCCGTCTACAACCATCTGTCTATATGTTCTACGAAGAAAAGTTCCCAATGTGGGTTTTTATTAAAACTCAACTGTGAACACTGAAAAGCCATTCTAAATATTCATTGCTAAAAAAGATCTGAATGCAATAGTTTTTTTAATCTACTCATATTTTGCTGCAAAGCACTCAAGTAAATTATAAGAGCAATTGTTACAAACTAAATTTAAGATGTGTCTTTTCTCTTAAATCAAGCAATTTAAATAACTTGTCAAAAAAAGCATTTAAATGGCTAAGAAACTATATGCCTAAACAAGCAACATACAAAAACTAGCAAGGACTCTTGCATTGTTTTTAAGAGAGAAAGTACTAAACTAGACCTTTCTTTCATATTTGCATGGATTTGAGTTGAATCTGAAAGAATACATTATTGTCATCACCAAAAAAGCAAAAAGTATTTCATCATTTAGAAATTCTCTTTATAACAAAAGGATAATCCAGCACTTAGTGTCTTTCTATACAGAGTCTAACCTCAGCGCCTAAAAAGACCTTTGTTTCCCTCAATTCTACTTCACTGGGCACCAAATTTTCAAAACGGTTTTATCTGGGGCACAGGCAAGATTTGTCAATATTTACTGAACAAAGCCTCTATTAAATTGTTTAACAAAATGGAGGTCTCTCAGAAAAACAGGCCATTAACATTTTTCTTTTCACAAAATGGGGTCAAACACACCCACTTCAAGAAACCATGGTTTGGGTCAGATTTTCCATAAAAATGCTTGTTTCTGTGGGGCTCGATGGTGCACCTCTGGGACTAGGTTAGGAGTAAAGGTTTCCTCCAGACCCAAGAAGAGGAAGGGGGGAGCTTCTCTCCGGATACTCTAGAGGACGGCGGCGAGAGATGATCCCAAAGCTCTGGGTTAAGGAATTAGATCAGGGGGCAGAGGCTTTAGCGGTCCACAGGTACCTAATCAGCAACAAAACGGGCCTCCAGACTACGCAATAGAGACTCTTCGGTCCCAGCCAAGTCAACATTAAAAGCACAAACTCTCCTTTTTGCCTCCAGGCCCTGCCTCACCCCATTGGCAGCAGTTCCCGCCAATCCGCACTGTCACCGCCCCACAAGCTCGCCTGCCAAGCCCTGATTGGATGGGACCGGGGCCGGGGACCTCGTGTTACCAATCTGGGAGCCCCTTACTCAAGCCACAGTCGCGCGCCCAGGTGCGCCCTCGGACCCCCTTCCCTTCTCAGTGCCCATCCCCTCCCCCACCCCCAGGGCCCCGGCAGAGACTTACCGTCCCGGGAGGTGCCCATCAGCTGGTCCAGCATCGCGCGCATCTGGGCCTGCGCCGACATGGCGGCGGCGTAGCGGGCGGACGGCGGGGGTGGGGCGCAGACCGGGCCCTTCTGGGCGGGGGATGAGGGAAAAGGGTGGGGGAAGGTGCGATGCTGTCTCGGTGGCCGCCGCCGCCTCAAGACGTGCGGAAAGGGAGCCGGAGGGGTTGCTGGAGTCCGGGCTGCGCTCCTCACGACGACGTGTACGTGGAAGGCAGCAGCCCCCGAAAGCGACCCTCGTGCCCTCACTCTCCGTCCAGTTCCTGGGACAGAAGCGACACGGGCTAAGCAAGCTCTCGCCTCCAACACCGCCACCCGCCAGAAGCCGTCAACCCCCCCCTCCAAGCTCTGACGCCGCTCGCCGCCACCGTCGCCGCGACGGGAGCGCGCACGCTCCTCGCGCTTAGTCGTTTTCCGCGGGGGCTCCTCCAACTGGCGTCCAACTATATTCGCTCCGCCCGCCCCGCCCAGGAGGAGTTCCACCCTAACGGCTCTCGGGCGCGTGCACGCGGGCGTCTCCCGCCCCTTTCCTCCCAGATCTCGCGAGACTCTGGTTCCTTAACCGACTCTGGAGCCGGACCTGGCCGAGGCGCCAAACCTCAGGGTCTCGGCTGTAGATCGGTTAGGGCCGCGCGGCACGCT
Organism: Propithecus perrieri; assembly: GCA_963574695.1. Taxonomy (NCBI): domain Eukaryota; kingdom Metazoa; phylum Chordata; class Mammalia; order Primates; family Indriidae; genus Propithecus; species Propithecus perrieri. Next base: position 1,675 of record CAUYRB010010661.1, on the reverse strand, counting down.
GTGCTGGCGAGCCAGACCCCAATTAGCAAAAAGTGCCGGAGGGTTAGCCCGAGCCTAAAGTAAGTAGATACCATGCCCGTCGTCAGTTCGACTGAGGTTAGCAGTCTTAGTAGCTAATATGGGCCTGTTCCTGAAGAATGTTCACCGACCAATAATCGCGGTTTCAGGGGCCCACCCAGAATGGCGTAGACGCCACCTTTTCCTCGGTGCCGCCTTGCCCTCGGCAGGAGGAGCCCGGGAGTGCTGACGTATGGGCCATGCTCCTTCATCTGTGCTTCCAGGGCTTTAAGGCTCCCGAACTGGGATATGTCAAGTTCAGGAAACAGCACCTGAAATCAGTACACTAGGAAACAGGCTCTCCACCCCATTTGGATTAATCATTGCCATAGCGAGAAGCTGTTAGTCTAAATTTGAAACTATAAAAGTGAGCAGTATTTGGGAAATTGTAGAGATATATATCAGCAGCTCTGACCACGGGAAAGCCCAGGGGTTCCTTAGCTTGCCGTCGCCCTGGATTCAAAACCTAGGTCGAGCGGGGCACAGTGGCTCATCCTGTAATCCTAGCACTTTGGGAGGCCCCGGGTTCGAGACCAGCCTGAGCAATATGGTGTAGACCCCGTCGCTACTAAAAATAGAAAAGTTAGCTGGGCGTGGTGGCACTGGCCTGTAGTCCCAGCTACTCCGGAGGCTGAGGCAGGAGGATCCCTTGAGCCCAGGAGTTGGAGGCTGCAGTGAGTTATGATCACGGCACTGCACTCCAGCCTGGGCGACAGAGCTAGACCCTGTCTCAAAAAATATTAAATAAATAGAAAAAACAAAACCTTTGTTGGCCGATTACTAACTGTGGGACCTTCAGCAATTTATTTCTTAATCGCACATGACTAAAGGAGATAACCATACATCCCTTAGAGTGTTGTTGTGAGGGCAGAATAAGCTATCAGAAAATATCTAGTCCAGAGCCTTTCCCTGGTGTTTTTAAAAACTTTTTTCGTAAAATATTAATTCCTTAAGATGAGACATAGGCACTTGCAAGATACTTTGAAAGGAAATAATGGTAGAAATTTTTGTTTCACTAAAATTATATGTGCATCGCCTTGTAACTTCTAATTTATTAGAAGGTTCAATAAATTAGCAGGATCAATAAAAAATTAACATGAAATAGCAAGCATAGCCCCAAGACTCCTTTAAATGCATATTGGGCCAATAAAAATTTTAGAATCACATTATCTTTAGTAATTGACAAAATAGTTTCCCTGAAGTTATTCAGAGAACTCAAAATTCCAAACAAGTCCAGGCCAGGTGGCTCACACCCATAATCCCAGCACTCTGGGAGGCTAAGGCGGGAGGATCGCTTGAGGGCAGGAGTTTGAGACCAGCCTAAGTTAAGAGTGAGACCCCATCTGTACTAAAAATAGAAAAAATTAGCCAGCCAACTAAGAATAGAAACAAAAAAATAGGCAGGTGTGGTGGCAAGCGCCTGTAGTCCCAGCTACTTGGGAGGCTGAGGCAGGAGGACTGATTGAGCCCAGGAGTTTGAGGTTGCTGTGAGCTAGGCTGATGCCATGGCACTCTAGCCTGGGCAACAGAGCGAGACTCTGTCTCAAAAAAAAAAAATTCCAAACAATCCCAAATGCTAGGAATATTCATTCTTTGAAAACTGATTTACAATAATAGA